>JABFPB010002083.1:0-21708 GCA_022817645.1 Ceratoteleas bidentatus
TATTTTTAATAAAAAATATGATTTTTCATATTTGTTTGACATAACCTAAAAAGTGATTAAAATTTTAATTTATTAAAGAAAATACACAATTTTTTGGTCAATGCTCATTTACAGTACTGTTTACATAAACACTGTTTGTAAATAATAATTTTATCTAATGTACATATAAACTTTAGTTGCTTCAGGAAAAAGTATTTCACTCTCATCATAATTGATACTATCACCCTAATTAGGACGTTTACCTTACGAATAGTTTTAAAGATAATAATATTTCAATATGTTTTTACGCTGTAAAACCTTAAATTCTTTACCTTGAGATTCTTTAGACCTTAAGGTGAATCCCTTAAGACTCTTGTCATCCTTAAAACTAGGTTGACAATAAAAGACAAGGTCAGTTTATTTGCTTTCTTTATTGAAAAAGAACAAAGGACGACATTACAAATGAAACACTTTACAGAAATGAAGAGTAATATAACAGTTTTCCAAAATCACGTGAAACCTTCAATAGTGAATAATTTATATATATAATATGTATATATATATACACACATAAACACACTTGAACTCCAGTTAATAATACACAATTCGGTTACACCGAGAAAAATTCAAATGTCGTAACATGAAGGTGGTGGTTATGTTCGTTTATCAGTAACACAGGACCATCGTATTTGCAGACTGCCCCATGCTAATTTTAGGTGAAAATGCGTGGCATCAAAAGGGGTCACGTAAAACTGCCACAGAGCAATGTACAATACGAGCGATAGGTCATTAGCCTTGACTTGACACTTCAATCAATTTTGACGAAATTCTGACCAAACCAGGGATAACCGAATACGAACCATAACGACCAATCGACCAAAGAACAGAAGATTCACGCACTTGTCGTTTTCACACGGGGTTTCCAGTATCGAGTATTTTTAAGCAAGGTCAGCGCGTGCGTGTGTGTATGTGTGTGCTTTGTGAATATCACAATATTACTGTTTATTATTGCATTGCAATTCAGGCGCACACGAGGACACATGTCCCTACAATGATCTCGTAAATTAGCACATAATGGTGATTTAGTCGCAATACATTATTATAGGACAGAGTTGTCAAATTGACAATCTTGGCGATGTTATTTAACTTATTGATATGCAAACGAGAGCTATTCGCCGGTCACCAAAAATCTTTCCATGTCTTTCCATGGTTCTTGAGACCAATCCGTCAAGGACTCAAGTCTAAAAACTGGTCCCTTTCAGGAACTCCTAATGGAATATCTCGTTGCTCGAAGTTTCGACCGAGACTTCCAAGCTTCATTTCAATATCATTCTCCATTGGTTTGGTATTTGCTCAGAGCCTTAAGGTCTAGGCAGTGGCGGATTAACTGTCGATGGGGCCCTAGGCTTTTTTTCATCAGAAATTATCAACTTTCGTTCCTTGCCCTATCCGATACTTTTTCATTTTCGAGCATTGAAAGCTTTTGTAACGGAGAAATAAGGGACGAAAATTGCTTTTGACATTTGATTTAAAATAGTTTATGCCTAATACTCCCAATTGGTTAATCCACCACTGGGTTTAAGTGGCAAGTCCATCCTATAATAAGATACACAATTCATTTGGGGTTACATTTGCTGGTCGTGATAAACTCAAAAACGGTACTTGGCGGTTATATTCGTATAATCTCCTATGTCAGTATGGTACATAAGAGGGCGCGAAAGGAAAACGCAAATCTTTCAACGGTGGTTATAATATTGAGTGTTGCGGTTAATATTAATCCATATTTCAGTGGCACGAAATTTGAACAATGCGTGCGCATACACATATGAGTATACGTGTATATTCAGTTGTATAATTAATGAATAACAGTAAAGGATGAAAATTAATGTATGTATATTAATATATAGATATATTTATTTGTATGTCTATATGTATATTTTTGAATTCTCTCATAATATGCATATATAAAAAGAAAACGAAAAATCTTTGTAAATATATAATATATATGTGTATATATAATACTTAGAATATATGTGTATAGTATACTTGTATATCATATATGATAGAAAAACTGACTTTCATCGCGCAATCAAAAGTTTTGTATAAGAATGGTAGGTGAATTCTTTGCAATTTAAATAGTAGACTATCCATAATAAACATTGGATAGCGGAGAAATTTAAGAGCAAAGAGCCGCTGTAAACTTACGTGTATAAAAAAATTAATACTTTAATGGAACTGGATCGTAAAACGCATGAAGGATGAAAGCAGTGTATATGAGACTTTGGTCTTCGGTAAAGGAAAATTGCTCTTTCAAAATAGCTTTATAAAAATGTCACCTAGACAAGTGACCATTTAATGTAACGTTAATCTGGCTCTTAATAGTGGTGAGTCCACTTACTATTTTGAGAATATCATCTCGTTTTAACCGAAATCCGGCTAGAACAAGTATTATCAAGCTCTGTAAATAGACGATCTGCTTGTTGAGACAAAATAAACGATCTGTGGAATTTGTTTGTATAAGATGATATTCTGGCATAAAAAATAATATATTTGAAATTGTCAACATTTTTCAAACGGTTAAGTCTGTTCCACTGAAGTACTATTTGAGTAACCCCCATTATGGAAGAAAAGATAATTTGTTTGAAACAGGCAATCATAGTTTTGATTATAAATGTATAAGGATTCATAGAAGTTTATATATGTAAATGTCTACTGATCACAACACGCGTTCATATGCAGGGAATTTGTCTTGTTAACTTCTTTTCATGCTTCTAACTTTCGATTAGTGTACATATAAAAAATATATAAGATGTATACGCTTTTCACATTGCAATACGATTTTTATCTTTTCTGGCTATTGTACTTGTATGTTTTGCATGGCCTAATTTTATGACGTTTTGTCTTTAAATGTTCCGATGCCATGAAAATAAATGCACATAGATAACGGAGAATAACCTTTCAAAAACATAATATTATTGGCGACAATAAATGCGATGTTGATCAGAAAAATATATTTTGTTATTAAATAACTCCGTTGTATGTAACTATATAATATATAATAAAAATGTATACAAACGAAAGGGAATACGAATTGTTTATTATTTCTGCTTTCTAACCCAAACTTTAGTTTTTCTACACTCAATCTTATTCTAGATGAGATCCCATTTCAACAACATTCTAGCCTCGATTACTATTTTGACACACAGAAAAAATTAATCTTTAGGTACAAACTGCCTTGTTTAGAGTGATATAAGAAAAAAGATGTGTTCTAAAACTGGATTTCATTTGTTCAGGGTTTAAGAATAATAAATCGTTATCAA
The DNA here is from genome assembly GCA_022817645.1 of Ceratoteleas bidentatus. Classification (NCBI taxonomy): domain Eukaryota; kingdom Metazoa; phylum Arthropoda; class Insecta; order Hymenoptera; family Scelionidae; genus Ceratoteleas; species Ceratoteleas bidentatus. The sequence goes on from JABFPB010002083.1 coordinate 3,300, forward strand.
GATAGCTTTATTTGTAAATGGAACAGAGAGAAACTCTGCCACGAAGAATTCGCAGATCTATGAAATTGGAATAACGTTCTTACTATTATAAAAGTTAGAAGAATTTTTATCTGTGCCAAAATGATCATCTATGATCATCTCAGGAGGTATAACTGGATATAATTAATTGGTGTAAAACGGAAGACGCTTATAGATAGCCAATTTCAGAACGTTGATAATAACTTGAATAAAAATTGATAAACGACTTGAATAAAATTGTCCAATGTTCGAGTGGCAATTTATTGCAATCTTTGCAAATTCTGAACATCGATTTGATCACCTTGTGCAAATACATTTCCTCGATTTGCAAAAACGTCGAAAAATATATGTATATATGCATCTAAAATATGTGGCAATCGAAAAAGTTCAATCTAAATATTTGCTTCCAATAAATTGCTCAACAATATTGTTCTTGCTTCATACAGCGTATTATAAATATAAATTTTTACTGGTAAAATGTGGCATTATATTTATTTAACGCATATTTATTTAGTTTCTCCCATCTGACAGCACAGCGGAGCCTAGAAAGGTCTAGGACTAGATTCTAAGATTGATTTAGCGAAAGATACTGCCTTAAAATACCGCATTACCAAAATCAATATGTCTGATGAAAAGTTCGTCATTGTGCTGTCGCGGAATGAATGTTTCTTTGCAAATAGGAAATGGACTTCTAATGTTACTTTAAATACAAATTTAAGATTTTACGGTTTGGGCCAATTTGTTTGTTGTATGACATTGGCAGCTGATTATATTGTTTGAAATTACGGTTATTAAGAGAATGCGCATGCGCGACGTTATCGTTCTGAGCGATGACTACGTCGTTTTGATTAGAGACAGGGAGGGGTGGAGAAAGAAGTAGAAAAACAACTAACCTTATAAAAAATCTTCAGTATTAAATTTTGTCAACGTTTGTTTACTATATATTTACTGAGAAAGAGTATTACAATTAGATGAATTTAAAGTAAACTTTAATTCTGCAAAAGTCAGGATACGTCCAAATTTTTATTTGATGCCCTATGTTAATATATTGTACGATTTAATTCAATATCATTCAATAGATAGAAATTGATGAAATGAGACAATTACAATTTCAATGATGATGGCAAGTTTTAGAAGAAACTTGCCATAATATATATAGTTAATAATAGGAGTTAATGAATTTGACATTCAAACAAACATTTATCTGTAAATAATTGTGGTTCCAAGTTTATTTGTAATACATTTTGGACCCTTTTACAGATACTGTATTGAGCAATGTAATAATATTGAGTAAGTAATTAAATATTGTTTATTTAATTACTTGCTTACTGTGACTTAGTAAGTCTAATCACGAGAAGATTAAGGTGCCTAGTTCTATTATCTTAAAGGCAAACTTTGGCTATTATAGACCATGTTATTTCTGCTAATCTTTGACAACTAGACTGTACGAATTGAGAATTTTCAGACAATTCTGATAAACCTGCCTAGAATTTGAAGTCAAGACTAGAAAGATACTTTTTTTTCCAAGATAAAAAGTTACTTTTTCCCGAGGAATACTGTACCTATTGGGAATTTACTTGGACGGGAATCGGAATTTTTAGTACTTCTAGCTTATTAGAGGTTAACTATCGTAGAACTTCTGTTATAACTTCACAGCTAATTTATTTAATTGTTTAGTTGCTTCGAATATCAGAGAACGTTTTTCAAGACTTGGACAGAAGCTAAAGTTGAATATTAGAAAACTGATTCTAATTTGATGAAAGGTTTATAGTTATCTGACGATTGTCTGTATATCAATAAAATAGATGTATGAAAAAATTGAAGTTCAAAAGAGGAGGTTTTGTTGTGCAGTGGAAAGTAAATGTAAATATTATCTAAAAGAAAGGGGATAAGGTTTACAATAACACTATCCTAAGAACTGATGTAAGAGAGAGTCCAATTAAGAAATATAATTCTGCGAAGACAATTTTCCATGCAAAATTTTGTTTGTTATTTATGTGCATTTATCCGTTTATAGACGAAACAATAGATTAAATGTAACTCTTATTTTATAAAAATAAATCATCCACTGTATTGAAAATATTATGATAAAGCGCAATTTCCAAAATATCAATGCTGGTATATTAAATAGAGTATTGCCAATAATTTGATAAATCTTCGTATATTTGTTTACAAGTAGGGATGTCAAATGAAATTGTGACTTTTCATAGATTTCTTGATCTATTTTTTATATGTTGAATATGAAATCAGAAGAAGCTTTTTGTTAATTCGTTTATTAAATAATATGAATCAACGTAAAATATTGTTAAGTATAAATAGTAATTAAATAATAGTTCCAGCTGATCCAATTTTTGAACATTTTGAACAGTTCAAAGTTTCATTGAAATTTTATGTATATATATAATATTTGAAGGAGTGCATAACAATTCAAAAGTTCATTTGACAAGTCTAGTTACAAGATAAAAATCGTATTTCGCCAATTTGATGTAAGATTAAACATCCCACTAATTCAAACTCTAAACAGACGTCCCTCAGAAGGCTACTGTCCTACCTTTTTCATTCTTGTTTACATGTGCAAAAAACAAATCTCTTCTCTCATACATTGAATTTATAACTGTAACAAAGGCGTGATCACGAATTCACAATTTTAATGAGAAGCTTCAACCGAAAAACAATATTGACAAATACTCTAAAAAAGCTGAGAGACGTCAGCCTGGAGTTACGAAGTGTGACATAAAGTCCCTTTAGTGCATATCAAATCGCGTATAATCTTGCGCTGTTATGCTTAAGCATTTGCGTATATAGCGAAATAACTGCCTCTACATTACGTAGTCCTGTAGCCAAAATAAATAGCTTTCCCAACACACTGTATGTCCATATGTATATATATTCGGGTGTCCTTATTTTCGCGACTTTCGAATAGCAATGAGTACTTCCCACAAACCGGTTCACAATAAAGAAAGCTTATCAGCCTGATATGTTAATCATGCGCTGAAATCGATTTCCGTTTTAACGCAAACAAACGTATTCGCGACGTTCGCAATACTGAGACTCCGCTATTCCTAACAAGGAACAAATTCCTCAAAATATCTCGAAATCTCAAAATTCACAAACCGACGAAAGTTGTAATATTTTAAAGTATATAAACATCTGCTTGACTTTTCTACCAGACGATCGATATCTATCCAATATAGATCTCTCCAAAACATTACAACTTTCGAATACATTTAGCGCCATAAAAGCTGTTAAATAACGATCTGTTCATTTAAACGAGGTCACCAAAACATGAGCCACACTAACATATATACATAACTTTGAAATAATCCAAAAACCAACTACATTGTTTCCACAATAAATATCTCAATGAGAATTGTGATCGGATGTTTTGCACTAGTGAACGTGCCTCCATCTATTTGTAATGGGGCATATTTACTTTACTAATATTATCGGGACTGAACCAGGGTCACCCTGGTATCTTATCGAATATGATCTTGATTCTCATTATGATCAATAAAATGTCTTGTAGTTGACATCAGGTATTAATCGTGGAACTTTACACTGGAACTATTTTTTGGGCTGATCAAAATTCTCGTTGGGATAGGATGTCTATTTTTTTCCATGTGATTATTGTTTTGGCACTACACATGTAACTCAGCTATCTTTATATGTACACAAAGGATGAAAGCAAATGTAGAGAAGAAAAGACAAAAAATAGCAATCTGTGACAAATGATAAATAACTGAAATGAAGTCCTATGCGCGCAATTGATTTACATATATGCGACACCTCACATTCATCTCACTTGTCTTATAATATACTACAATATTGTTAACGCGTGGAAATTGTATTCTTTAAATATTTTTCTTAGATATATTGCTTTGAACATGGAATGCGCTATAAACGTAGTTGTTGCACGTTTATATGAATTTTCAGAAAGAAACTTTGCAATGCAGAACAGAAATTACAAAACATCGTCACATTGTCGAGACAATAGTCATTCATATTTTGCGTTTTTCATTTGTTTATTCTTTGCATTTGTACATCATTAGACAATGTATTAAATTAGAATGCAATCAGAGTAAATCAATGGAAACATTATTCCGTCTATAAAATGGTACGAAGATTACAACCTACGAGACAAAAATTAAAAAAATGAATTGTAAGAGTTAGATTAGTAATGTGATGTATAACTCGTAAACGTAAATGTAATCGTATAAATAAATAGTGTATAATAATTTCTCAAAATAAAGTAAAAAATTCGAAACGAATACAATTAAACAACAAGTCGAAACGTTCGCAATACATGACAGTGAATTTCGTGACGATTTTAGTATTCGGTTGACTAAAGCAAACCTTCACGAATTGTATCACAAACGGCTAATCAAACATAACAATGCTTGTTCCATGGTAATTATCGACAAATGTAAATGGTTCGATCGATTCTTCATTTCAAAAAGTAACGGTGAAGATATAATTAAGGAGGTTAAGGGCGTGACGAAGTGCGTCGGATCGGTCTGTCATAAATATTAGTAATAGTTATTTCAAAAATAATATAATGTAAATAAATTATTTTGGTGTACATCTGTTTCGTATTTTATACATTTAATTCGTGAGCTGATGTATAAAATAAAAACAATATTTTGTAGCTCAATATTATATTAATAGTAAAATTTAGATTTAAATTTGTTATTTAAAAAATAGATATTTAGAAAATACTACGTATATATATACTAAAGTTAATTTTTGGTCTAGCAGGAAGAACTGTTTCTATAAATGAATGAACAATGGTTTATATAAATCAAAAGAGTGGCTTGTTAATTCTCCATAATGAAAAATTAGATTCACATTCCTAAATTCAGATTGATTTTGAGCATGGGATAATGGCGTCTGCCGAAAAATAAAGATTTCATAATAAATCATCTGGGAATCACAGCCTTTTTGTATCTTTGAAACAGAGACAAAAATAGCGAAAGTACTCACCAGAAGCTAATCGTACAAATGTTTTTCTTATCATCATACTCCCATACTTAAAGAATCGAATGTGTACTCATTGATTTTGATGTTTTAAGTGCAAGGATTTAAATTGAAATCGCTAAATACAATTTATCAGATTATGAATTTCGATTAATTCAGTATTGTCCTCGCTGGTTGAAATATTGGGAATAACGTTTCATAAAATACGCCAAATTTAACTCAGTGTGGGATAAATCTATCCAAACGACTTTTCTAGACTTGATTGAGTCAAATTGGAATGTATTCAAAACCTAAGGGATCACTAGAAGAATCGATATCTCGATTGAAGATTGAACTAACGATGACTCAAAATAAATAAAATTGTATACCAGTTTTAAAAATACTCTTTTAGATCTATATTCTTTATCGATAAATCAACATTGGATCCACATTTTCAACCCTATTCACGTTGATTCAACGGTAACTCAGTATCGATTATTAAAATTGAAAGACCTTACGTTTGCAAGTTATGAAAATTGAATAACCATTTTCAACACTGAGTAATTTCAAAGACTGAATAAATATCGTCAAGAATTTGAAAAACTCGCAGAATATTCGTTGAATGCACAACCAGAGACAATAAACACAATAATCAACATGCTTATTAAACGTTATTTTTGTATATTCAATACTGCTGAATAGATGGCTGAATTACACAGATAAGGCTAATGCAATCAGTGAATGACTGCATGAAAACATCCGGGAATAATAATTTCCTCTATAAATCTTGGTCCACATAATAAGGCGGAATGACAGAAATGCTCAATCCAATAATGCTTCCTGATCAACTTGGTGCTTTTAACGATTGAAGTTACGATTGAAGATAAAAAAAGGAAATGAAACATCAGAACCTAAAAATGAAAGTATTCTAGACCTTCTGGTATAAACTATTATCCTTACACGATTAGGTGAGTAGAAATTGTTAAATATTATTTATACTAAGTCTACTTTATTTCCACTAAGTCTACTATGAATGAATATACCTTTTTGTCACCAAAGCTCTAACTAAACATGCTTCGATGAATTGTGACATTTGATCGATTAAAATTATTATATACGAAATAGTCTGACCATCATGTATAGACAGTCTACGAGGAACACAATTAAAAGTAAGCTCCAAGGCTAAATGATCAAGCACTAAATTTATTAGTTGAATACGTTTGATATACAAATGTTCCTGTTGGAACACTTTTGTAGCATTTTTAGAAATTTAGAACATTTAGAACACTTGAAGTGTTGTAATGTTGAATTTAATAAACTAGAACACTTAAGAGTGTTAGTCATATGTTTTCCAACTGGAATTGCCTTAAAGAGGAGATAAATACCACAAATCATTTCGTTGGCCTCAACTTCACAGAGAAAACGAATTCTCAAAATTGCAATTTGTGCAGTAGGTATCGTCAAAAGTACGAGTTTTCGCAGAAAAGGTGAATCACAGAAAGTAGAGCTAATGGGACTACGATCAACCAATTTCTGATCTCTATTTCTGAGCGATTTCGAAAAAAATTTTTTTCTCTGATTTCGACAAAATATTTTTCTCAAAACAAAAACTGAACTGTCATCCGATTGTCTCCTTTTTGGAAAACATGAACACTTTTTTATGGGATCCAAGTTAAACTTGTGACTTTAAAATGAGCTTAACATTGCTTGTAAATAATCAAAAATATAATGCTGGATGGAGACACTTATCCAAAATACTTTTCGTTCGTTCAGTATTTATCTTAGATTATGCTATCAAATAATTACAATTGCCATATTGTCACATAGGATAATGAACCAATTGTAGAAAAAAACAAGAAAAAAATCATAAAACTCTGGAACAAGAACAAGGTTTAAATAAATATTTTAGAAAAATAAACTCAGACGAATAGCCTAATCAGCCTTGCAGATACAACAACCAATCACAGAATATCATTTTATGAATTTCACAGCTAAATCAATTAATTTCTATTTCACGTGACATTGAAATAAGCGAAAGTTATTTACGAACCACTATAAAAAACCGGTGTCTCATTTGAAGACATTTGGAGACAGAAGACATGACAAGTGCAAAAAGTTTTCAAAGAGAAAAGCACCAAGGATTGTTTTAAAATGAGTCACTAAGAAGACACTTATTTTTCTGGTGTTTTGGCAATTAAACGTTTACTCTGAATATTTCGGGAAACATATTTTTCAGGCCCAACGATGCAACTCGTAATGTAATTATTTAATGTCAATTAAATTGTAAGTAGACCTGACTTGATAACATTTGAGTTCAGACTTTTCAAAATCTAATAATAGTGCATTTGGCAGGCCTAATTTCAAGTGTATTATCATACTACTGGCGAAAATTACAGTGGTAACTGTTAAAATGCATACTTCCTATAAATTAAACAAAACTTATCGAACTTCCTAATTAATTTAATCAATGATTTTCAAAATCTTAATAATTTATTAGTAAACATAAATATTTTTTACTATTCTACATGATTAGCACATTACTCACTATTCGTTTATTTTTTTGTTTTCAAAACACAAGCAAAAATGACAGCAATCGATTTCATGTTTTTTTACATTTCTTGACTCGTTATAAATAATACACAAGAACGCAGTAAATATAAAAATCTACTCCAATCTTGTATAGCCTCTATGCATGACTTCAATCATGGGATCACAGACTAGGTTTCGAATGCAGCAAAACTTGCTCTTTTACATTTTAATTCAAAGTTACTCGTTTTAACTCATTGCTGCCACTTTTCTTTCGCAGTTTTGATCACACTTTTTGCAGTGTTTGCCAATTTTAACAGTTACATGCTTCTTATTTTTCATGGCAGCATATTTACTTAATAAATACCATTTATGAGTTTTTTTATATAAAACTTTGATACCTCAGTATGTAACATCATTTAGTTACAGTCTATCGAGATAATCCTGGCCATCATATTACCAACCAGGGCAAGTTACTATACACCTCATCCGTGCTGTTGTACTATTTCCAATCAACTTCTGAAAAGTTTACTCATACCCCCATGGAAAAAATATATTCCCAAAATATATGTTTAAATACACGTAAAAATATATATGATATATATTTAATATATATTCATTTATACATTTATCGATGTATAAATTTAATAAATATATTAAAAATACACAAGGTTTTCCTGAAATATATGTGTAAATATTTTTCATATATTTTCGAATATATTTTGTTTCGTGTGGACCACCGTAGAACCACTAACCTGACCTATTACTCAGTTGGGAAATGACAAGTAATTTGTCAAGAAGCTATTTGGAATAGTGTTTCTCGAATTTCAAGAAAGGTCAAAATGTCAAGAAAAGACAGGACATGGTCATATCCTATTTCAACTATATTTGGTTCTAATGAAGATCAGACCAAACAGTTAAGCTAATCCAGCCTCTTCCAAGTTACTGAACCTGACTAATCCAAAGTGATTTAAGCCTCTAACAAGCGAGTGGTTGGTGTATTGACCAATGTTGCCAAAGATTAGTTTCCAATTTCCAAAATCGATTTTCCCCTTACATATTAATATATTCCTACTTTAAAAATAAATAAAACCGTAGCAACTAAATCAGAATTGAGCAAAAACGTTACCTCGATGGAATTACGCTAGATGTAAAATTTCAAAACGATCGAAAAGGTGTAAACGTCCCTCATTGAGCGATAAAACACTGGTTCTAAAATCATATCAACCTACGCGAATATCATGAATCCCATTGGTACAATTTAGTACGTGCAATGCTCGACTTCCAAGACACTTTTGTATAAAAATAAAGCAATTTGGAACCGGATCACTAGCATGTCAACAAAACAACGAACACAAATAAACCTACGATATAATCATCTCCTCTGACCCAAACAAACCAAACCTTAGACTCTACAAGAAAAATAAATACACAGTTTGTACACAAGATTCGCAAAGTCATAAAAATAAATAATACTTTCACTCGTCGACTTGCGAATAAAAACAAAAAAAACGAAATTCTTTTTGAGATTCCTCTTTGCTGACCGAACCGACGCACTTTCGTGTGTCCCATTTCCGAGATTTGAACGTAAACCCGATCACCGTTAACCGCGACAAAATATACACATGCGCATATATAACCGGAGACAGCAAAGTATGCTTTATAAAAATAATTCAACGATACTCGCATTTATCGACAAATACGAAGTGTAATATGATATCAGAAAGTTTGTACAGGATACGCCAAAATCGGTCGACCCTATGAGAGATGACTGATGTTTAAAAGTTCATACAGTCGGTTTGGGTTCCCTTACGTCGAATTTCATTAAATCTAGGAAGACTATCGTTAACCGTAAGCTAACCTTTTTTCCTTCGTCGTTCGGTATTATCATTGATTCGACCGTCGGAATTCAGCGTGCGACAAAGAATTAAAGAATTTCGCCGTACGAAATGCTCGTTTGACTTGCGCGCATTTTTGCGGTGTGACAGTGCAGTTGCATAAGGATTTGCACAAAATGGTCGACAAATTCCTCGGTTTTGGTTCATTTAATACGATTTTCACGCATCTCGTCAGCGCGTAAACACTCTACACCTTCCTCCCGTAAATCTTTCCGCATGTATATGAAATTATTTTATTCTGTTCTCCCTTCGTTTTGTCTTTATTATCTTGCGAACTTTGTAAATTTGCAGTTGTGGCAAGATAAGTAAAATAAGGTTATTTAAAATAACATATATACATGGCTCGTTTTCTGAAGGAACATTTCATTTAACGGTAAGTATCGCCACCGAGACGAGTTCCTTTTCGAAAAAGGACGTGAACCAAAATCGTAAGCAGAGTATACGGTGTTTACGTGCACACATACGTGTACCTATGCACATGTAGATATGCATATTCCCGTATATGTGCACGTATACACAAATTGCGTAGAGTGAATATTCAGTACTATACAATACTACAATAACGAGACTTTTGAGATTGTAAAATCATCAAAAAATCTATCACAAATACCATTTACGAGTAATTCTCATTGTTCCTTATTACTTTTTTAATATACAGTTCTTTTTTTCATATCCCACTTCTTATTACTTCAACTCCTTTTGTTTTTTATCTAAATATTATTGAAATTCAAACATCAAGGCAAATAAGGAGTAAATTTCAACAGCGGCCTAAATCAGCCAAGTAGTCTCTCACAGATAAAAATATGTAAATAGAGTAAATCTATACTAAAATATCGGTATATATACATACATACACATACGTATATATATGGTGAGCGTAATATAATTTTGTGAGGTAAGTCTCTTTCGTTCAATGATCATCTGGGTTTTGTTTCCTATTTTTGAATTTCACACACGTTTTGCTTTATAAGCGATTTGTTCTTCCATTTGTCACTGTTAAAACATGATTGTTGAGAACTCACTTCCTCTTCGCTTATTCTGTATATAATGCTTGCATAATTTGGATATCTCTCGTTCCGAAACTGGTGACGCGTTTCGTTGTGCATCAAAATATGTCTCACAAAGATGTCGCCAGTTTTCGATTGTTCCTCCCGTATTCACGCTAGTCGAAAATTCCACGGTTAAAACTGTTAATTTGTTTATTATTAAAAATTGTTTTCTCCTTTACCTTATTTAATTTAATATTTATCTAGTAACAACGTCAGAGACTCTTTAAAGACTCAACTTATCCTGACGATACTATTATCACAGGCATTTATGTAACTCTGCTAATTGCTACTAAAATCTTTCAGGATTACTTTTACTCTTAAATATCTTTTTTTGCATTTTTTTCTTTTTTCGTGGTTACTTTATATTGTAAATATAAAATTAAAACTTTTAGTGTTAGACAATACTATTAGCTTGAAAACGTAGGCTTTACACGAATATTTGAAAATGTAGAATGCAAAAAGACGTTACATCTTTAAATAGCGCTTCTCCTATCTTTTGGTTTGCAATACGCAACTCGAACTTCAAGACATATTGTACCTCTCACCGCTTAACTGTCAAAATAACCTTTCGCGTGAAAATGTCAAAAAACGGTCGCCCCGGATATTTTGCTTCACCTTTCAGCTAGTTAAAACCTTTGCCCGGACAAACGTCGGACGCGACGCTCTAATTCGGCGCGCGTCCGCTCGATAATACTAATATTTGTCGGAATTGTTTGTTTTAAAAGGTTGGCAAATAAGCCACAGCTCGAAAATCATCTCGTGTATATATATGTATATTTAATATGTTTTCTGTTATATTTACGGATGCGATTTACGTATTTAACTCTTACCGTTAAATTTAGCCTGGTATGACAATAGAGCTTACGACTGTCTAAACGTTACGACCTATAAACGAAATACGAAAGATCCCCATGAAAAATTGCTCGCCCCATGAATCGAAACATCGCAACAAACCGCGCGACAACTCAGAACTGCAATTTCCGCGAAACGTCCGTTCTGCCCGTCAAATTGTTCATAATGAGTTACTTTAGCATGAATTCAAGTTCTTTCATGTAAGGCTAATGATTATGTAAAGAATTCTACAAAATATGTTGATTTCTCCGCGCGCGCCTTGTATGTGCGTGTGTGCATGCGCGCGTGCGTACGAGTGTGTCCTTTTTGTCTATGCAATATGGATTTTTCCTTTCTCGGTTCATATATATATTATACTTTATATATCGCATTGTAGTTTACGTAAATAGAAGAGATATAGCAAACGTTACTTCATTGTCTCGTTTTCTCTTAAAATTTCCCCTGCGTACAATTGTACAATCAAACGTCTCGATAATCAAAGTATGTGTGATACCACTAGTCAAATGAACTTTCTTCGGCGCTCGTCATTCGAAGGTCATTCGAAGGTCATTCTTCAGTGTCATTACTCGCTAGCACCATGAACGATGGATCCTTACGCGCGAATATATATATATAGTTATATGTATATTGTTAAAAGACAAACGATAAAGAAAGCATCCTGAGTATATATTGTAGTTCATTATGCATCTTGTCTCTAAACTTGAACAATGTACAAGTTGGGAATTAGTATGCGACTGTGTTTGACTGCGAATCCACGATATGCCCGAAAATGAGTTTGATTTCGCGGTTCGGCTGTTTTTGCCGTTGAAAACCCTAATGTATGGAACAAATGGAGACAAAATCAGGAACATGTTTATTGACTAAGCTCAAACAGCTGCCAAGACGCGTCAATTAGCAACGGCAGTGCCTTGACTCGTGACCGTCTTCACAGTTTCGGTAATATATACATTGTATATTACATATGCATATATAAATAAATAAATAAATATACGGGTGATGGATATATTTATGTATTTATGTATATATAAATGTTTGTACGTATATATATTATATCTTTTGCTTGTTTCATTTTCATTCATTCTCCCCTATCCTTACGTCCCTATTTAAAAAAATGACTCGTCTTAACGTTAATAATTCGCCAAAGCCTGTCTAGTTCTTAAAAAGCAACATTGCAAAAGGATAAAACGCCGACACTCACCAAAGACTAGATTAATTTGACTAACGAATGTAATTCAAATACTGATGTAATTATGTGGTGCGCGCGTTATCGTGATGATTATTTTTCCCCCTTCGTAAAATTATTTTGGCAGTTTAACAAACAGAAACCGCTGAATAAACATTGATAGTCACTATGTTTACCGCTCCGTTAACACTTTTGCTCGATCCACTATGGCTTTGCAGCTTTTAGTTCCTCCCGTTACTTTACAGTAAAGTATATACACGCGCAGATTGATAACTTTTTGTTTGTATATAACGTTTGTCTATTGCTTAAAATAGGCCTAATTTTAAGTAGCTCTTAACCGCGTTCGTTGAGAGCAAAAGCGTATAACACATATTTAATTTATTCTTTTTTACACTTTTTTTGTTTTGTTTTCTCATTTTTTTTGTTTTTTCCGCTTGCTTTTTTTTGAAACATTAAAATACAGAAGTCGTAACACGGAAACGATTCGTTTATATTTACTAAGAGTTGAAGAAACTGGTTGCTCGAAAAACAGTATCATAACGTAAAATTACAATGACGAAAGAGAAACCAACTGAACGGCGACCGTCGCTTAACATATAACCGTCGACGCTTTAATCTCACCTCATATTATGTACAGCGTGTTCAGGACGAGGACGAAGTGGTTGTTTTTCGCTAAGGTTACAATGTAACCTTCGGAAGTTATTTTCAGACCGCAACAACGGGACACCTGAACAATGATATTCAATTAGAAGTGTATATAGATCGGTATCGCTGATTGAATTTACGCGAAACAAATTTTAAAAATATTTTGTTTGAAATTGGATTCTCATAGTCCACGAAGCGCCATATGGATGAAAACTATTTTTAGTTTTGTAATTTATTTTTTATATCTTGTGAAATAAATTCAACAGATAAATTGCAAAAACTTTTAGATGTTTAATCAGATTTCAAAGTAATCTTAGTTTATTAAGACGAAAATGTGCGAATATGGGATGAATATTTTAAGTTACGATGGAAGGGTAATTGTGGTATAAATCGATTAGGTTTACCTTTACAGTTGGACATTCAAACTCTGAAATCAGTGTACCCTCTTTGGAGTAAACAGCAACATGGAAACGATTACCATGAGAATCTCCAATTAAAATATCACCAGCATCGCTGATGTCTATTCCATTTGGGAAGTTTGTTACGTTGTCTGAACCGATTCGCCTCAAATAGTGGCCTTCTTCGTTAAAAACGACCACACAATGTCCTTTGAAGTCACATACAAAATATTCTTTCCCTGAGAAGAAACAATTTCAGATTAAAGTACACTGGATCATAATTTTCTAGTTGATATGAATATAAATAATATCAAAATTAAAATATTATTTTAAGAATTAGGAATAACAGATTATATTTATTGTCTTATTAAAATTATTGGAATGATAAAAATAATTTCAAGAGTAAAAGTCAATATCCCTAATTTACAAATGCGAAAACATTCAATTCGCCAATAAAAGGATCAGTCTGATTATCTGATATATAAAATTCATAATTTTAAAATCCACTTAAAAACGGTAAACTATTAATAATTACTGAACATTAAGCTGTTAAAAGTAGGACAAAATGAAATATTTATAACTGACCTGCGTCGGAGTCGCAAGAAATAGATAACATTAAAAACAAGACAAGCATTTTAGCGATTACTAATACACCGGTATTGTCATTTTAATACATTCCTCGATGGTGCTCGTTATTGGGACTTCGTACATTTTTGTCGTTCTTTTAACAGTGAAAATAATATTTATTGTAATTATACCATGGATAGCAATGTCACTCGGTTCCCTCATGTAGTCACTACAGTCAAACCATCGTAGGAGATCGCCTGTATCTCGAATAATAAAAATGGTGGGTGTTACGCTGTCGACCGCAACAATGTGACCTTGATTTGTGACCGCAAGACCGGCCACTATGTCAATGTACCGTATTGCTATCTTTTTTATGAAATGTCCATTCTTAGTAAAAATCTGCATCCGCGACCTCTCGTTGCCTCGATCGCAGACAACGAATTTACCGCTGTTTCTCATCACTGCTACTTTTCTGGGAAACCATAGCTGACCCTCTTCCTTCCCAGCGAGCCCAAATTGGAATTTAAAACTTCCATTCTTCTCAAAAATCTAGAACAAATAATGTTAATACAATTTCAATTCAGTTTTTATGAATAAATTGATTATAGTTTAGTTTCGAAGTTGTGAGTGAAAAGAAAGATTTAGATTTGAGAATTGAACGAATTTGGATGAAGAAATAAGTACAACTGAGCATTAGTTAGAATTTTGTATGACTAAGAATTAAATTCAGCTGTTTTTGTAAATAATGTAATATATATGTTTATGCTTTTCCAACGATTGCTTTCTACAAATTCTGCCATGGCAGATCCAGTTTTTGACACCTGAATTATTTGATAATCACCTGAATCCTATGATTATTGGTGTCGGCGACAATAATGTCTTCGTCGACACCGAGGCAAAAACCATGTGGAGAGTTAAACTGGCTTTTATTTGATCCAAGCTGACCAAACTTGCTTCGAATTTGCATCGCCGTAGCTTTGGAATTGGTTGGCCGCGAATGGACAAAGCTTCCTGTTCCCATGCCATTTATTTTAGCGATTTTATTGCCTATTATTACAGGTGCATTATGCATCGAGTCCCCAATATCGTCTGCAAAAAATCATTCATTCAATCATTATTGTACTTTGTGAAATCTTTTCTTCAGGTATACACAGCTTCTTCACTAACCAGGATCCTGCGACAATATTGGTGTCGGAGATGCGGAAATAGGTTGAAAACCACCGTTTAATAACGTATTTGGAACTAAGGGTGCCAAGTTGGAAGTGTCGTTGATAACAGGAGAAGGTACGTTTCCGAGTACCAGATTGTTGCTCCCATTCGTTAAGTCTGAAGGAAGAAACATTATACTTAACAAAATGTACATTTAAAACTGAAAAGAAAAGTTGCTACTAAAAGTAACTGCGATTATTTCATTTTTTCACAAGGAACTAGTAAGTCTAAGTTTGTAAAAAAATTAGATTAAAAAAATCAAATAAATCGATTAATTCGATTTATTTTAAATTTGTTTAATTTAAATCAAATTTGTTTTGTTTGCACATGAAACGTTTTTATTATAAATTGAACCTAATTGTTTGTTCTATTTTTGTTCTACAATTATAATTTCCTTATAAACTATTATTATAGGTATTCATTTATCCATTACAATTATTAATTTTTATTTAAATTATTTTCCTTTTTCTCTTCTTTAAATCTATCGACTTTAGTCATGACAACCTAAGCACTCAAAATCATTGATCCGGCATGCACCTTGATTTCCGAGAGTATTTCCAAGTTTGGCGAGTGCTTGAAGATTGTTTATCGCATGATCTCCGGATAAGAGTTCCGCGAGTGTGAACGAAGGCGTCGGGCTGGAGCTGGAGGCTCGTTCGACGATTCCGGCATCACCGACGATTTCGACCTTTTCCGCCAGACTGGCCAGTTGCGTCAAGTTGTACTCCTGGATACTCGTCAGATGAATCGGACCTGTGGGGAGAGGAACGGGAGGTGGCGGTGGTGCAGGGATCGTTTGGACAGTAGGACTTTGACTAGAGGTTAACGGGATGATAAAAGAAGGCTCACCTTCGAAAGAGGATTGCATTGAGGCGGGAAGAGAGATGGGTGAGTTCGTGCTTACAGAGCTTGCGCAGCCCATCAATGTGTTATGCACCATCTGGTGCGTATTGCTGTTCGGCGAAGTATTCGCTACATCTATGGAAACCTTCGTCGTGGATGTGCTTTCTGTGTGAAACTTACCAAATGCTTTCTGCAATCATACGAGAGATTTTTTATTGAAAAGACTGAGCAATGAGAAACTGACTTTTCATTTTTCACATAAAAGAAATGATATTTCATCACGAATGTCATCAGGATTTGTCAGTTTGAAAATGTATTCCATTTAGGTTGACAAATATTGAATCGAACTCACTTGAACAGTCTTTTCGAATTGGTCATAATCAGTTTTAAACTCAATAGAGAAAGTCACGTTGGGGTTTGGTGGATTTTTGATTAGCTTCACCAACTGAGCTTCAACGACACGGTACAGCATCAAAATTTCCACAGCATCTCCATACTCCAGCAGTCTATTTGTAAAATTATACGCGTGTTCTATCCTCTCGACGGTTTTGCCGATGCTGGAACAAAAATGCGCTTGTAAGGCTGACGGAACGTGAGCATGACTCCAGCGGTTGGCATGCGTCACAACAATTTCGCATCCTCTATCGCTTCCTAAGGAATGCACGCGTCAAAGCCAACCTGTGAAAAGTGTCCATTATCTCCAGCTCGCGATTCGAGTGCAGCTTCTCCAAATGCTCGAGTGCACTGTCGCGACACTTCTCCAAGATCGCTTTGTAACTCTGAAATGTTTCTGTAATTAAATCCTTGGCTTGGTCACGTTGAACCTGCAATTCGCTTAATGCATTGTCCAACTGAGATGAAACTTTATCACAGTCCTCAATTCTAGCTCTACTTTCTGTCATCAGTTTGACTAATTCTTCTTTTTGATGCAACTCTGCATCCGATAGTCTTTCGTAATGATGTTCCGGTGGTTTGTGTTCCTTCAATAAACATTCATTGCATATTGGTTTCTGAAAATGACAAATAGATTTTAGTACTTTAGTCTGTGATTTTGTTGAGACAATGTACATGAAGAAGACATTTAATTTTTCAATAAATTTAACTGGAATGAGGGGAACTCAGCACAGAAAGAGAACTTAGAAAAACTGACTAATAATGTTAAGTGAATATTTTTTAGTGCAAAATCAGATTTAGGTTGAGGTTGGAGTTTTTTTACATCTGAACTGTATCTGGAAATTGCAGTCAGAAACATGTTTTCAGAGTAACCAGACGTAATTGCGTTGTCATTTAAGGTAACTACTGACAAAATGGAAATATCTAATATATTGGTATTTAGCAAATATTGCTTTCTATAATTTTGTTCAGTAATGATAGTCTTTACTTGTATTTAATAATCTTAAAAATATGGAACAAGAGGGAAGTTCTAGTTATTTTGTACAATTAATTTTAGTTTGTTGTGATGTTAAAAACGAAATTCTATAATCAGTAAAAAGATGTTTAAATCATTTGGGCATTAGCAAAGCTACTTAAATAGCAATGTGCAGATCTGAATGTTTTTACTCATTTACATATTCTTGTGAAAACTACATTTCCGGTGGTCTTTAAATGTCGATTTACAACTTTTTTGTATTTTCATCACTTTCACTTTGCAACTTTTTGTAGTTCTCTTTTGCAATGATAAATCAATCTTGAAACTTTTTGCCACATTAATGCTTCACTCAAATGTGAATTTTCAAAAGATCAATAAATATTGAACATATTATACGCTGTTTTAAATAATTTGTATTTATTACCATTAAAAAATTAGGATGAACAATAAGTTTAAAAAATTGAGCATTTTTATGATTTTTATGAATTGATTTTTTATGATGTTTATGAATTCCAAACACGTTTGTGTTTGGAATAATTGGAATACAGATCACAAAAATGAACAATTTTTTAATTTATAGTTCATTCTAATTTTTTGATGCTATTTTTTATATTCCAAACACAAAAGTACTTGGAATACAACTGCTTTTCTGATTGACTGAAAACATAATTTTGATTATGTCCTATATATTTTGATAGAAGTAAGTTCAAAGTCAAAATAAATGCATTTCTTGATAGTTCATATAAACACAAGTAAAGATAAAACTATTTTCAGATCTTTTTAGCAACTTTTCGCTTTTTATTTACATTTTCTCACTTCAATGGTTGCTGATTTGATTAGTTTTTGTTTTGACTAACATCTCTGACCACCAAACTACTTTAAGGTGAAGTCTCAAGCGC
>JABFPB010002084.1:0-21701 GCA_022817645.1 Ceratoteleas bidentatus
GTCGTTGTCGTTGTCGTTGTCGTTGTCGTTGTCGTTGTCGTTGTCGTTGTCGTTGTCGTTGTCGTTGTCGTTGTCGTCGTTGTCGTAGTTGTTGTTGTCTTTAGTGGCTATATCGGAGGTCGAACTAGCCGAGTGCCGATGTACGCCAGTATAAGTGAAATAAATAATAAAAGCTATTTATTCGTATCGCCGAATTTCGGGCCGGAATTTCTCGAACGGAAAGGTCGAAAGTGTGATTAAAAGATTGCAGTTCGATTTCGCCGGGTGCCTCGCAAGATGCTGCGATACGAGTAGCGTGAGATCAGTCGGCCTGGTTGTTTTCCTCGACGAAATGCAAACACGCGCGATCTCGTACGAGATGTCCGATCCTCTTTTTGGCGTCTGAATGGGCCGGGCGAGGCGATCGGAATAAAAAAAGCGTCGCATAATCCCGAGATTCCGTAGCGAGGACAGATGCTTTCTCGGTTAGATCCAATTTAACGAGTGCACCCTCCCGATTCGACGGGCTCGATCGGCACGATGACGAATCGAGGAATGAAAGAGCCGGGCGCGCACGGAAAATCTGCTTTTGCGGTGGCCGAGCTGCGGGGCCTGTGTCGCTGCGCCGCGACTTAGTCCGCGTGACGAATCCGTAGGGCGAGAACGTGCTGCCGAGGCAGTCACAAAAGGCCCCAGCATGTCACGAACGACTATTATGAGACGAGTTTCGGGGATTACGGTGTGCGCCAAGACACATTTTTTCAGTCGCTATTGATTTTCGGCTTTACGTTATTTGCTCGTCGCGTCTCGTTTGCGCGACACTTTTATTCGTCCGCCAAAACATTCGAATCGACTCGTCGGATGAGCAAATTTGGTTGAAAACGGCAGCACAATTTCTTTCTCCGTGCCGTCCTACCTCCTTTTTCTCCGATCTGCGCCGTCCTTGCCCGTGCGCGCTCCATTGTCGAGCAAAGTTACTGAAGCGCGAGGTTTTTCGGTTTGGAGTTGGCGCAGGTATAATTTGTGAAATAAATTATGAGGGAGAATGGGATCGCAGCCCGGAAAGTAATGCCCGGCGCACAATGAAATTTATCGGCCGGTGCGCAAAAGACACTTTTGCGCAGGCGGACGGCCCCGACACACGCGCTCCTATTAGCTTTTAATTTGGGATTCGTCGGCACGAGTGTCTAGCGCGCCGAGCCGTGGGAATTATCGACTCGCCGACACGTTTGACGTGCCGTCGCTATTGATGGAGTCCCCGCCGATAAGACGGCCAAATCCCACCTGAGCCTGCGAACGTTTGCTCGACTTAGCGCCGCTCAACCCTCGTTGACTTAGCGTTTACTTCGCGGCAAATGGCGCGTTCGCGTCGTTAACGACGAAAAGTAATGCACGCGTGTTTCCGATTTATCACGCATTACTCAATATTGTGACACTGGAGTATCAATTGACACGAAGTTCCTCATGCTGGCTGTCGTCCGGCTGACGGCGATTTCCTGTTTTGTCAAGCAAAGAGCCGGGCTCTCAAATGACCCTTCCCGAGGCTTCATCCTCCTCCCACAATGCCGCAGATGTAGAGCGAAATGGCCTTAAATGCTGCACATTATTATTTCATTCTACAAGTATTGTCCGACCAGTACTTGTACAAATTGAAAAATCCCGACAGACAATTAAAACAATGTCGGCTGACGTCGCGATCTTAAAAGATTCGTCAAACGTGAATGATTTCGAATTTCGACAAACAATATCAAAGTTAATGGAGTTTCGGTCGAAAGTTGCTCGGTGATCGCGAGCAGCCACTTAGTACTTGAGCACAATAGAAGTTTTCAATAAAAAAAAAAGTATGCCGTTCGTCTCGTCGGGTGAAATGTGAGCGAAAAAAGTAATTTCGCCGAAGCTATCCTTGCATGGCTTATAATTCGCCGACAGCCTAATGGCAAGGGCGCGGCGTTTCCCGAAAACTTGTTAAATTATTACTGGGAGGCGCGGGAGCCCGTTTTTTCGTCGCTCGATAAGTTTCGAGCGAGTCCTGGCACTCAATAGCGCCGTGCGCAAATCAACTCCGAGGGAAAGTGGTCTCTTTTTTACCCAGACCGAATTTTCCTTCGCACCTCGCGGCTCTTTGTTTTGCCTGCTCTTCACTCTTTCGGTTCCACTCGTGACGCTAGCCAACTGAGCAGCCCCATTCACGTCCAAATTGTCGTCGGAATTTCAAATCGCCGAGTCTTCGTTAAGCGCGCGCGAAATTGCCGCGCGAATCAATTAAAAGAACAAATATTGTGCGACATACTCGCGCGAATTTGTCGTCGAAGAAAAGAAATATTTGGTGATTTATTTCGAACGAAGAATAGGAGATGGAATTGAAAGAGACCGCGCGGGGTAAGGGACTCCACAATGAACACCGTAAAGGGGATTCTTTCGTATAATCCGCTTTTTATAATGTGATTTCGTAAGAATTACGTAACAAATGGTTGGATATTGTAATGCATATTTATTAACGCAGACGAATTTGTCTTACCGGAATAACATTTCCTTTTCGCAATTCGCAATTTCAGCTGGTTCGTTTGACCTAAATCAAATGTCACCGCACCAGAGTGACGCATAAACAAATTTCTTCATCGCTTTTCGAAAAGGTAGCGGTCTTAGATCAGTCAATTAATCAACCACTTACACACCTCGGTACGCAACTTGTTCCCAAAGGGGAAAATGAAACACGCGACGTTTTTGTCACAACGAGAATTCTTGTTCAACCTATGTAATAACAATTTTTAACGCGATTCCGGACAAACGGTTTCACATTGCTCTGAGCAATCAATTCACATGCCTCGTTACAGACGCAATCCGGTTATCTCTAGTTCTAAAATTCACGCTAAAACAGTTTTCGACATAGATGTTCTCTGCATCGCGTTCACGGCAGTAAACTATAACCAATTTTTCAATACAGCCCCCAATCGGACTCTTGCCTCCCTTGTACCCGTGGATCAATTTTTCCAAAAGCCGCTCCCCTTTCCGCGAAGAGCGGAAAAAGTGGCCGCGCTCCGCTCTGTCAACGCGCCGACCAGCATCACCGCAGAATTAGTCTCTAGCAAACGCACATTCCGGTCGTAATTACAGCGACGGTCGAGCGAAAAAAGGGCGCGGATTGAGAAAAAGAGTGCATTCCCCCGGCATATTTTCGCGAAGGCGAAATTGAAAATAGACTGTCGATTCCGCTTTAGTTTAGTCTCGTTGGCCGCTCGGGTCACGAGATCTGCTGGCAGATTGGTGCGGCCGATAAACTCGTCAAGAGCCCTCGGAGGTTCGTCAAACGGGACCAAAAAGAGCGAGGTTAGCGAGCCGGACGGCGGTAATCGAATCGATCCGATGGCGGCCGATGCCGACCGAGCCCGGCCGAGTCGAGGAAACCGGCGCGCGGCTGGTTTCGGGCGCTCGTAGCGCGGCTGGAGGCAGGATGAAGACGTCCGTGGCTGCGTGGCAGCTCAAGGTCTGCCACTTTCCCTCCTCCCCGAGCCGGGACCTCCACGCCGGCCGAGCGGCACCCTCTGGGCCCGATCCCCCCTCCGCGCTCCCTCGCCCCCTTCCGCCTGGCCGCCTAAGACCGCGCGCACTCATTTTCTCGCACCCTTGTTTCGCGCTGGTTGGCGCAGCCCGCACGAGGGAGGGCCTTCGCCACAAAAACGGGCCTGCTTTGCATTTCCTCGCAACCGAGCGGCCACTTTTCATTATGCGCCGATTTACAACTCCACGCAAACCTGATTCCGGCCGAAGGGGTTCGGGAAGGGGAACCCGTTGGCACATTTTTGCGTGGCGAATCTCGAGTCGTACGGGCCGACGGAACTGTCGACGAAATTCTGCGGGGAGGCGCGAATTTTCGAGGCTTTTCGTAGAGCGATTCGAAAAAGCGGTGACCCCGACGTGATCGGCGACGTGATCGGCGTGATCGGGGAAGGGGAACCCGTTGGCACATTTTTAAGCGGCGGATCTCGAGTCGTGCGGGCCCGACGGAACTGTCGACTTTAATTCTGCGGGGAGGCGCGAATTTTCGAGGTTTTTCGTAGAGCGATTCGAAATAGCGGTGACCCCGACGTGATCGGCGTGATCGGGGAAGGGAACCCGTTGGCACATTTTTGCGTGGCGGATCTCGAGTCGTGCGGGCCCGACGGAACTGTCGACGAAATTCTGCGGGGAGGCGCGAATTTCCGAGGATTTTCGTAGAGCGACTCGAAAAAGCGGTGACCCCGACGTGATCGGCCACGCATGCACTATGTGTGCCCGCGAGCCGGACTTGGGCCGAAATGATAGGTTGCGTCCGCGCGCTCATTAACCTTTATACCCCGTTCTGACGAACTGCGAGTGCCCGAGCGATCTCACTTGGCTCTTCCCAAGATCGCCCGGTCGTTTCTTTCTCGTTGGCACTGCGCACTCCTCTGTGATGTACCGCCTCTGCAGGATAATGAACCATTTTTCCGTACGGCCGCGTGTTTGTTTTGACGTTGATGCCATTATTATACATTATTAACATTTCGCGTCGGACGTAATTATATTTCGCCAACGCCGAAACTGTTTGCCATGCGAGCCTCGGGACGAACAACGAGCCGCGCTGAAAAATGGGGCTCGAAGATGGACCGAACCGCCCGGCCACAATGAAAAACGCTTCGTTAACAGCCCCGCGACTAATTGTTCGATCGACTAATCGCGCAAACTTTGTTGTCATGTAAATGGCGCGCGTAACGAGCGCCGGTTGCACGGATGAATTATTTATCCCATATGGCCGGTCGGCGTAATTAAAACGCACACGGCGGAATGACAAAAGGATGCGTCGAATGGGTGAATGCGCGTGGCCGAGGGTGAAAAAACGACCAGACGCCGCTATATAACACCGCTCGCCGCGTAATAGAGTCGTCCGTCCGGGACCTTCGTAAATCAGACTATTAAGGTCCCATACGTCATTTGTAACATCTCCGGGTGAATGAGCTTTTGAAACGTTTTGTCGTGGATTCGTCGTCGGGGAAACTGCGGCTTTCAAGCCGGACGTTTTTCGCGACGTGCCCGCTGCGACGCTAATGGCCGACCAATGGCTGTCGCCGAAAAACGTCACCTGCGCGTCTTTATGCCTTCGGTTTTCCACTCGACAGCACTCGCAAGAATCGCGGCGGATCCGAAGGAGCCCAACTTTTGCCTCGAGTGTTGCAATTATCGGCCCGGCTGGCTCCCTTTACGCTTACGCGCCATTATTCGGCCGCCGATCAACGATTAATGGCGCCGCTGACACGGGAAAAATGCTCGAACGTGTTTTCGGGATTCGTCACATAGCTCGGCTTTGTGCGCCCGTCCGGGGTTCCGCTTAAACGCGCCAAATATTTCCCGTTCGATTCAATATCGTCCCGGCTTCTTTGTCGCAATCAATCCGCACAATATCTTTTCACGTGCAAACACCGGGGAGTTGTAATTAAACGCTCGCACCGAAGTGCGCGACCGTGCGGATGCCAAAAACGTTGTCTTTCGGAACAAAAGAAGAACGCGACTGGAAAAAACATCCGTCTGTTTTAACAATCGGCAAACAGCGCGTCGCGTTCCACCGACACGACGCGCACGCTTGCGAATTTTGGCCGATCGGGATTTGCGACTGTTGACTTACATCATATTGTTCCCGTTATTAGTCGGAGCCCAAAGGATACTGGCTCCGAGCTGTTTGCTTTAGACTGGCAGAACGGAGTGTGTTTGAATCCATGCATTTCCTATTGAGCGCACACATTTGCGTTTCCTCGGAATTTCAGCTGCAACGTTTTGCCACGTTAGTACGATGCGATGACTCGCAATTCGCGACCGTTTGTCGTCGTCTGTTTTTGACTTTTATACGATTTGGGATAGCGTTTCGCGAATATCCCGTTTTTCGCGAATGAAAGGTAAAAGAACTGCCGCTCGTTATTGCACTCCACAATAGCGCGCGCATTATGCAAATGCCTTCGGAACATCGTAATTCGGATCGTACGGTGCTCTCGAGCGCGCTTTCGCCCGATTATTAAAAGCCGCGGGATTGCGTCACAAGTGGGCCCGTAATTCGAAACGAATGGCGCGATTGTGCGCCGGGCATTCTTCTCCCGTTACCCGTGATGCGTGCAACCGATTCAGGGAAAAATCATAAACCGAACTAATCGACGATGATTGCGTCCGACGGCTTAGCCGCCTGGCAAAAAGTTGCGCCCGAATAAAGAGCGTATAGATGACGCGCTAAGCCGATTATCCGGCGGCATAATTTGACGCGGGCTTTTGCCCGATCGGCGATAATACGCGACTTTCGCGCCGAAAATCGGCCGACGTCATAATTCGGCGAGTTTCGCAAAAACGCCGCGTCTCGGTGGTCGTAAGAAATGATCGCGTCGAGACTGCTACCGGTTGGAAAACGAGCGGAGGGTCTCGGACCGAGTCAGACATTCGCGATCGGCAAAAAATAGCTCCATGCTCGGATAGCTTGGACTTCCGCCAAGCGTCGGTTCGACGGTTTTTTGTCGGCAATCTAGCGCGAGGCACGCGAAAAACGAGAAGCATGCGCCTAGCCGGCTTTTTTCACCTTTGCCGCGCCGATTTTTCGAGCCCGACAAAGCCGCCCGAATGATCGTTTAATCATCGGCGCCCGCGGACAGCTCGTTTCATTCGACCAAGCGCTTTTCCACCCAATTTCCACGTGTTGCGTTTAATTGCACGCTCAATATCGGCCACCGCTTGTTGTTGACCAGATGTATTAATGATTGGTGTAAGTGTGTGTTTCATTTGCTCGCAATTCAATCGCTCAAGAAATTTATTATATTTACCATATGCGGGTCTGTTGATTCGCGCGCACTTTTTCGCGGAAACCAATTCGGCCGTTCGCCGCGCAAATTATGCCGCAGCCACTATTAATTGTAATCGCGTCGGCAATCGATTTATGCGAATCAACGACACTGACGTCGAGTGTAAATTGCGGCGATAATTGAAAAATATGGTTATACCGTGTCGTCGATTTATTCGCCCGCGTAATCGCCCTGGGTTAACGTACGTCTGCGAAAGTATTTCGGGAGTAAACCTCGGCCGGGAGAAATATTGTGCAGTAAAATTGAAAAGAAGACGTTACATTCCTCGCGAAAACAAGACGCGTAAAAGATTCATAGTGATTTATAGGCGCAGACGTGGCGCGGGAAAAAAGGACCGATGTATTATTCAGACGCTTACATCACACTTTTTCCGAAATCTAGACTACAATTTCGGGATTGCACATTATTAACGCGCGCGTTATTCTTAGCTCGGCTCGGCAGTTAAGCTCCGCGTAAGAATCCCGCGATTATGGATCGGTCTCCCTCAATCTCGAATAGCCACGCGCGAAAATACCGCTATAAATAAAGCGAGCCGACGAAAAGAGCTCGGGATCGCGAAAAAGTGGCCATTTCATAGCCCGGCGAAGGGCAACTGCGTGGCGCTCTTGTAGCGGAAAAATGGCCGATTTATCGCCGCCGCTCGATGCGTAATAGATCGGCGCGGCGCGTTTTATTGGCTGATATTTCAGGGGTTAGGAAGAGTGCTCGGCGGGGCTCGGGGCTGTCGCCATAAAAAATCAATAATGCGAAATAAATCGGCGGGTGTCGCGGATCGCGCCGCGGTAACGAAGAATCGTATCGATCTGGCGGCGATGACCGGGACAAAGAGCCTCGGCGCTGCCGCGGCGCAGACCGCGGATTTATCATCGTGCCCTCCACGGCCAGATATCATCTCGCCTCCGCACTCTCATGGCTCGTGGCCCGTCATACGTATAGTCCCGGGGAGTGCGCGTCCCTTTTTATATTTATTAAGCCCCGCGGGCGTCCCCGCGGCAACGTCGAAGCGTCGCCGCGCCACGCGGCCACGAATCACGGAGCCCGGAGGAGCCCGGATCCCGGTTACGCGATCGCGCTCCTTCCGAGCACGCTTTATTTACGAGCACGTCGCGCGCCGCGATGTCGTTCGTCTTGCTACATATTTCTATGACTGCGCCACTTTCTTTGTTCCCGAGTCGTTTTTGTTTAGTCGCGGCTACTCTTCCGCCGTTGCGCCAGACAAACGCGACGACGACTTTTTCACCTTTTCCCGGGGATGTCGTTCCACGGAAGGAGTGTCGAAGGCGAGCAAAAAAGCGCGATTTATTTGTGGGTGGCTGCGAGCTAATTAACATTACTGGTTCGGAGACCCGAGACTGGTTCTGAGGCGGAAAAATCGCGCTCCGCCGGCAACTGAAGGAAATCTGACGTGCTGGAATTACAGACGAATTTTGATGTATTATTAACAGTAATTTCTCTAATGCGATGTTTGCCTTTGCGATGTTTGGATAAGTAAACGCGTCTTAGACGGGAACATTTGAAACTGCGAAATGGGAGGGGGAAGTTTGTTGCTCGCAAGCTAGTCATTTGAGGCATGAACCTTTGCGTTAAAAATCGAATGAATCGTAATATTTACGGGGAAAAGGTTACTGGAGGTGGTTCCTCTGCACTTTCGAAAGTTAACGACAGTCCGGAAAGGTTTTGAGATGGAAAGGTTTTGAGATGTTCGGCACGGTAACTTAGTTATAATAAATTAGCTTGCGCTGGTTCGAATAATCGTCGTAATTAGATTATCTTTTGACAAACACTTTTCCCCTTTGAGCTCGTTAAAAATTAATAAACGAACAAGGAAGTCTCCCGAGATAACATCATTTGTTCGAGTTAGTTAAATCGCAACTTCTTGGTCCGTATTTATGGACTTAGCGTTAATGATTTCTGGCGATGATTAGGCCGTAGCGCGGATGAATTATGACAGGGATACGATTTAATGAAGAAGTATAGTTGTAAGGTGGATGATTACCGACATGAATAAATGATCGCTCGCCAATCGTGCTCGCGCAACTCTTCTTTTACATGTTTGTTGCAGATTAATGAATTGTTGTTTAATGTCATCGAAAGTACCGGATAAGATTACGTCGAATGGCGCATTATTTATCAAACATCGCATGCGGCCGTTCAGGCAGCATTGCAGTTCGGATTTCACATTTTAAATTCAATAACAAAACAGTTACAAGCCAATACCTTCCCACTGAATACCAACAGAATTCAATTCCCTGAATTCACTTGATAATGATTAAACAATAATTCTTGACTGCAAACTATTCTAACACAATCAAACGTACATCGTGGAATTGTGGTGGAACAGTCGCGATTTCGTTTCAGCTGAAATTAAATGATGATTATTTATTAAAAAACGTCTGTTAAATACTCGGGCAATTGTCGAGTGCATTTTTACTTGCTTTCGCATCATTTTTACATGACATAGCGTACATTTCACAAAACCCACTGACCGAACGCAAACGCGATCCGCGCACAAAGCTACGCGTTTTAACGGTGATCCGAGGCGCCCGTTTCATCCGCCCGCGCTCGATTATATTTTTCTATCTCATTTATCCCCGACTACAATACTTTGTTCGTCAAGATGCTTCTGACATTGTACTTGCTTTTCCTCTCTCCGAGCACACGTCTGCCGTTCCCTTTTGAACTGCGCTGTTTTTAGATGTCGCGTATCACAAGGTTACATTTAGATCTGCCCGCGCAGATTCTGTCAAAGGGAACGGCGTTATTGAAAGAATTAATTTGCGTCTCCGTCGCCGCGCTAACCGAATTAATGAAGATAAATTAAACGGCGGATTCCGGCGCACAAAGGCGACCAGCGACGGATACAAATATCGTGTTTACACGTGTAGTCCTTTTGCCTTTGGCCTCCTCTCGCGGATATTATTTTATTCGTGCAATCTGCAAATACAAGCGCCCGTTCACGGCGAAAAAAGCGGGCGGCCAAAAAAATGCTCCGTTCGTGCACGCGCTCGACTTTCCAGACACGATCACGTCCGAAGGTGGACGCTCGCAAAAACGCTCGACGCATCCAAAACGAAACGTCCCGCGCGTAATTATAACGAGCACGCGAAAGCTATTTAGATTCGCCGGCAAAACGCTCGACCGCCCGCCAATAAAAAGCGCGGACACTTTTTGTCACCCAGCAAATTGCGCAACGACTTTCCGCGACGAAATTCGGGTACTGCACCGGACTTGAAAGGCTGGATTTCGCGCTGCCAAACACGACGTGACACGCGCGCGCGAATGACGTATTCATAAGCGATTATAACGAGTATTATTTCCACACGGGCGTCCGAAATAACAGTCCAATCGAGGTGCGCTCGGTTTGAAATTCATTAAATTTCATTTGCTGGGACAAAGTCGCGCGGAACCGTCATTACCCGCGACGCGGCCATTAATGAAATTTTATCGACGACTCGTCGAGTGGTTTCTAATCGGAATCGCGCGCAATATCGAGTGCGAATCAAAATTGCGACGTCAATCATAGTCGAAGGCATTTTTCGGTCGCGCCTTGCCGGCAAATGTTGACCGAAGTTCGCTTCATTAAAGTGGCAGTAGGCGCGCGTTTTCTCACGCAAATACCCCGGAACGGCGTCATTAATTCGAGCGGCGCGCGCTTTAATTGAATTTATGTGTTAAATAATTGGACGCTTTATTTCCGCGAAGTGCCGCTGAGATTGGTACGCGAGGATCCGCGAATCCGCGGTTTCCGTATTTCTTTGCTCCTTTTTTGCCGGCGCAATTATTCCGCCGGCGGATCGCGGAGATCGAAAGATCGAACCGAGGTGTTAATGAACGAGGATAAGCGATCGCGCGTCAAGTTCTTCGTGTGTTTACTCTGAACGGATTATCCACATAATTTACATAATAAATCATCTGAATGTTAATTGCGCGGGAAAAAGTAACGGATGAATAAGCGCGGGCGCATTGTGCTACTGCACTTAATTACGCGCAGATGAGAAAAATGTTAATGAAATAACGCCTCCGGCGAGATGCACCAGCCGATACAGGATTGCGAGCGGAAGAAGCGGCGCGATCGCGGCAACAAAGTTGCCGGCGCGGCATCCGGAATATTATATTCGCATTTGAGGGGATCGATGCCCGAAAATCAAATTCCGCGGCCGATTTAGGCCAGTGCGCTCGAGAAAAAATGGCTCGTCTACGCCGGGAACGATGCCAGCGTTGAAACTTCGATAGAAAACAATGTATCGGATAAAAAAAGTTGCGATTCCAAATGACCTGAATCGAAACGTAAAAGGGATAAAAAAGTCTGGCGGGCTTACAGACGTCAAAATAAATTCTGCGAAAAAATTCGGTCGTGGAACGAGTCTTGGAAGTCGGCGATTCGATTTAATGATTACTTTTCGGTCGAGGAACACAAGTGTCCGTTTGTAATGTTGTACGTCCGAATTAACTTGTTGGGCACTGAAATCACGCGGTTGCCCAATGGAACATTTGCGTCGACGAACGTTTTTAACTTGACAGGTTAATTTGAATCGATCTTTTCGGAATCGTGCTTTTGCAGTGTTTTATTTACGGGTCAATGAGTTATTTTTTTATTGCCATTCTACTCGATGAAGCGGCAAGAAGGTTTATAGAGTCATTCTCATAAATGTCTGAGGATGGTACATTTTTTTCAATTAAAATTATTTAATTTAATCTTGAAATCTTCAAATAAAACGAGATTAACTAGAGGCAGTACGTTCCTTTTTTCGTGTTATAAATACGCCGAGCCAAATAACGAAATGAATACGGCTACAACAAATTCTTTTTCTTCCTCGCTGAATGAACAAAATGATCGATTTCCGATTAAACCAGTTCCACAGTTGGCCGCTTTAGCATTTTTGCAGCCGATTTTCCATTTCTTTTCCCATCTCGATGACAATCTTTGCTCCACCCATAACTCTTGCGGCCCACTTTGCATATCTCCCGTGATTTACTAAAGCTCCACTTCATTAAACCAAGCCGTTACCGATCTTCCTGCGACACTTAATTGATCAGCGCGAATCACACGGATTCTTCCGCGTAACTCTAGGAATGCACCGCGCGGCGCCGCGAAAAAGCGGCAATCTTAATAAACCCGGTTGAAATGCTCCGATCGGCGCGCGGAAAAAAGCGTGATTGACGCGCCGGTATTTGCACAAATTAACATTCGCGGCGCAACAATTTGCCACAATTACGCGAATTCCCGGTGTCGCGGCAAACGAATGGCTCAAGTTTTCGCGGCCTCTTGCCTCGGCAAAAGACACAACGCCGCCGATCGCTGGCAATGGTAATCGCGCGAATAAGGCGTCGGAATGTTCGTTGTTCGTATACGCGTCGCCGCGATAAGCGATGGACGGCCGCGACGGCAAAGAACGAAGCGCTCGAGAGCACGCACACACACACACATACAAATGTACAAACGTACGCAGACACAAACACTCGGGCACTCACGCGCGGGTACCGATACATAGAGAGCCGCGCGTTTTTCCTCTCCCTCCGCCGTCGCTCCTTCTCTTTGCAACGCCGTGACAGCGTGTAATCTCGGACTCGGCAACGAAATAACAGGTTCTCTTTCCCGGCGTTCCATCCTGCTCGCGCGCGCACGATCGAAACCGACGACGCCGTCGATTTCGATACCTCAATTCCGCGCCGAAACAAACTTATCTCGGGGATTGACCCGCATCGCGCCGCCCGGCCATTTTTGCGCTGAATTGTAATATCGAGTCACGCGACGGGATTATCGGCCATCGAGCGACGCCGTAACTCGATGCGATCGCTTGACGGACGTTTATGTGTTTGCTTGTTTGGAAAAGAGCGCTGACGGTAATCTGCTTTTGCTTTTTCTGTTTCAGGTAAGTCGATTGGGCTGCTAGAGGACGCGCCGACGCTCGGCTCAAAAGTGGGTGAAACGCCGACCGTTTGACGGGATACATTTTATCCTTTTATTTTGACCAACTGGGGTGGGTCAGGTAGGATTTGAAATGAAACGCGATACACTTGGAATTCTGCAGGATAACGGATCGGGCAAGTGTACAGGGTGTTGGTTTACTAAAAACACAAATCCGGTAACGGCTAAACTAGGCAATCACTCACATTGATACAATAGAACCTCGGGTTATTAATCTTTTGTCTTCATTTTCGTCGAGAAACTAATATTATGTTGTGGATTGCTCAACATATTGAGCAATTTCGTACGGGTTGAATAAATTCATTCAATATTCTTTTAATTACAATTTACTGTGAACATAATATAGTTTCATATTATTTTTTGTATACTCGAGAATTAAACGAAGATTTCACTGTAGTAAATATTTCGCTTCAGATAGAGTGTACCTTCAGCTCTAAGCAAGTACACCAAGACCGGCAAGTTGAACTTGACCATGACTAATAATCGGCGGACTATTACACTTTTTTGTCGCGCAGTGTTGGTCGCCGCCCCTCCGAAACGAACTATCATTCTCCCAGCAAAAAGTCCGTGAAAAAAGCATAAAGTCCTAAAATAGCTCGGCCCAGGATCATAAACCCGGCGAAAGAACGTCGAAAAACAGTTCAATTACACCGTGCCGCGCTATTCCCTGTGTCGTGACACTGCAAATCTTCGGGCCCGGTGAACTCGCAAATCATCGAATTTTGCCCGAAAAAGTTAATTCGAAAAAGGCGAACAGCCGGATCGCGATGCCGCCGGACCCTCCCCCGAAACGCAACCCACACGTGCGCCGCAACCCACAGCTGTGGTGCAAAACGACGAAAAAGGGGGGAAAAAGAAAAACCTCATGGGCACAAAAGCCCTCGGAGAAAAAGATCTCATTAAGGAGATGAGGCCCGGAAAAGGAGGCGAGATCGGTCGGCGAGGATCATGTCGACGCGGGCGTGATACACGTGATGGATACAATCCGGCTCGTTTGCGATCGCGCATTGTGCGTTATCCTCGCAGTACTTAACGAGTGAATCGATCATTTAGTGCCAGGCGGGTTCTTTTCTCGCGCGCCAGCGATACAAAGAATCGCAGGCTCGCAGCCGCACAATGGAAATTTAATTAAGCGTCGAATATCATGGCGTCACGCCACGGTCGATGCACCCCGGTGGCAGCCGCGACGAAACTCGAAGGCCCGATCGAGCGTGGCCGACGTTGACGTTGCCGATCTCACCTCGGCTGACTCGGCAGTCTGCCGATCCCCGAAAGCCCGCGACAACCGATAGCCCGCCGATAGATCCGCCGCGGCTTTTTGTCCGCACAAAAGACGCGCCGAGGCACTTTGCCAATTGCCAATCGACGTGCACGGCATTACCTCGCACTCGGACGCTTCAATCAAATCGTCAATGAACGACGACTTTTCGACGCCAGGCTTCGCCGCGCGATTTTTGAACGGCTCGACATGATTCGCATTATTCGCGCGCAAAAAAAGCCGAAATCGAATTGACGTTTCGCAAAAAGATCGGTACTGTTATCTTCGCGCCGGCCTTTGTGGCTCTGGGAATTTGGCGGATTCGCTTACGCCGACTAGTCTTGGATTGGACGTTGCTCAACCGGCGAACAGTTATATCCCATCAATACTTGAAATCGTGTAGTATTACGTGGCTAAATAATTCATACACGTCGCACCTCGAAAAGTCAATTTAAAAGATTTAATGAAACGACTCGCACGTTTTTTACCCGGTTGCTAGACAAGGCTAGACTGTCGGGGCACTCCTACGGTAACGTCTGTCGAACAGTCGTAACGCTAAAAATGCCCTCATTACTCGGGTAACTGAGCGATAGCGATAGCTTACACCTGGCGGAGATTGAATCGGGCTCTAATGCCATTACCAAGCCACAAATTCAACAGTTGCAATACACTTTCCAGTTATCCGCACATCATGGTTACGCCATTTTACATCGCGGTCAGTTATTGACAAATCCATTTTAGCAAAACGACTTTTTACTCGCTGCGAAAAGAAACGACTGTTCCGCGAAAGAGCCGATTTTTCGCGGTTCTCAACGAATATCCGGCGACTTAATCTGGGGAATCCCGCAGTAGATCCATCAGAAGTGTCAAAACGGGCGCGATCAAGATAGCCAGGCGGTCTCGCAGCAAGAGCAACAAAACGAACCCATTGACTGAACGTGGCCTCGATTTGGGCGGCGTTTCCATCGATTTATATGTCGCGGTTCCTAATGCTGTCGCACGGTTCCGCTGCGCATAAAAACGCGCAAAAAGATGGCGCTGGCTGTGACGGGCACGGCGCTGCGGGCGGCTGAAAAACGGTCGGCTCCGTGAAAACAAAAGGCGAAAAAAATGCGCGCCAGGCGAAATGAAGCCACGGGCCGGCGTACGAGTCAAAAGCAGTTGCGCATCGAAGAAAAGAAACCGTGAATATTATCTCGGGGGTCGGCCGGTTTTAGGAACCAACGGGTGTATAATATAATCTGTGGCCGAGAGCGAAAGGTGGAAGGTTTCTGCGAGGAAGAAGCGGCGCAGGAGAAATAAAGCGAGATGCCGCGAGAAGGCGACACAAGCGAGAACGAGACGGACGCACGATGGCTCGTCGACAAGAGGGTGGGGGCAAGGTGGATCGTGGATTGAGTCATTATGCTTGCTCCGAGAAGACCACAGGCCTTGATGCGGGAACGGCTGCCATCGGCATCGTGAAAGGAAACCGACCGGATGATTCAACGTGTACGGACGGACAAAGTAATCGCAATGTCTATTTTCTGCGTCTTCGTCTTAACCCCCGTTCCGTACCATCGCCTCCCCCCGTCCCCCCCACCCCGCGCAGCTTCACCTATCGCGCGTAACTATCGTATAAGTGCTACGTTCGTTCGGCCGTCCGTCCTTCCGTTGATCCGATCGACGATGTCCGGAATCGAACAACAACCGGTCCTCGGATGTTTGACGAACGCGCGGAAAGGATCGGCCGACACCGCTGGCAGGATGCCTTTTCAGATGATTATTACCCTGCCTCACTTAACCGACCGGCAGCCTAGTCAAATTTATCTCGAGCCAGATACGCGGCACTCTCTCAGTGGGCGAATTTTAAACCAGGCTGTCGGCCACGAAATCGGTTTATACTTCGGCGCAGGCTGACGTCTAAATAAGCCAGCCAATTTATATTTGCATTGAAAACTGACTAATAAAGGACGCCGTGCCGCGACGGGCTAAGCAAACAAAGGTAATTCTGCGGACCGGTCTGTATCGTGTTTGTCTGCCGTCCTTTATTACCGAATTTCTGACCTGCGAGCCGCTTTATCTCGGTTGCCGTGTATTTGGAAAAGCGAAGTTACTTTCGTCGGACCCCATTGTTTCTTAGCCGGGCGTGTTAGTTATTTTGGCGCCATTAGTCCGACGAAAGCTACCGGCGCTATTAGTATCATTAGTTCCATTGGTTATGTTAACTTTGTCAGTCAAACTGCTCGCGCAGGCTTTATTTGCTCCGCTGCTTTCGTTCGTTTTATTGCTTCCATCGAGTCTCGCTTCGACTCACCAGTCACGTCTGTTTTACGTACCTTTTTAATCTCGACTTTTCTTGCTGTCGCCTGCCACGCATTGTTGATTGCAAACACTTTTCGAAATCCGCGCAGTTTTTCTTTTTTAGTCACTTCGCCAGGTTTTATCCTTGAAAAAACGCTCAAAACCTCTCTTTCAAGACTCTCCGCCTCTGTAGGACTGTTTTTCGTCAACCGCGGAAACGAGTTTGGAATGTCTGAACACGAATCACGTCTTACTTAGGATTCCCGCGAAAATTGTATGATTTTTTGCAAATCGATAAATTTAATCAGACATAGTATTTCGCGAAAAAAGTGCAAACAGGTTACACTTTTTGCGACACCCGCTCCGCGAGAAAATGATCAGGAAGAGTGGTTATGGGAAATAGAGGCGAACAAAATTGTGCCGCGCACAAATAAATTTCTGCGCTTGCACGGTACATTCCGCACGAAAATCAGGTGTTATTACATCATGTTTCTCAATAACAAATTGCGCATTTCGCGGAGTCATGAATAATGCCAATTGCGCGGAATTATCCCGCTGTTTTTTCGCCGCGCCGGCAGCGGCGTCGCGCACTCTTGCGCCGCGCCACGATTGATATTATTTCCCGTTGAAGGCAAAAATTCTTGCGACGCTTGCGCGTATTTTCATTTCGACTCGGTGCCGCGCGCGGCATTCCAAAGGGTTATTGAATGCGAACAAAGCTACGTGACAAAAAGTTGTCGATAAAAGGGGGTATCAATGAAACCTTCTGGGAAGTATTTATTTTCGTTTTACACCTCCACGGCTTACACGAAAATTAATGTAAATTACCGCGCGCGTCATTGTTCCGAGGAACAACACAGTTTCGTCACATGCAACAAAGCGGCAATCGTGAATCATATTTCATTCGTCGCATACTTGTCGTATCCCGATGATTTGTACTTTTGGAAATGAAAGAAATGGAATCTTCATTAAGTAAACATCGGGCGATTTTTTGGTTTTCGATTCCCACGTGATATCCCGGACAAAAGTCGTTTCATCCGAGCGAGTCGGTAATCGTCGCGCACAACGGCTCCAGGAATTACGTGTACCTGTTCGAAATGGAACGAAATTGTCGGCTCATAGTCAGTTCGAATCGAACATTCATATGCGCACCTGTCTCGGCCAGAACTTTGACACCCAATCGAGCTGACTGCCACATCGAGCCTGTACCACGGTCTAAATAATAACCGCAACGTCATGCCTTCGCACGCCGGAGAGTTCTTGTCATCAAGAAGCGCTTTTTAATCTCTTAATACGCGCTAACACATTCGTCGGCGTTTCTGCCCGACGCCCCTTATTTATACCCTTATTTGATGTATAATTATACAATTTCCATATTTATGCCTTAGACGGTCAGTTCGTGCCTTTATGTTAATTTCCGGAACACCTCGACCAGTCACATCGTCCTATCTCGCCACAAAAGAAAGCATTTCGAAGACGGTCCGCAGGCAAAGTCGACATTTCTTTGTGCGAGACACTTTCTGTGAAATTTTTAAGCCACCTTTCTCCTAGGTTGACCTCGCTAAATTATGTACAGATCGTTAAAAAGTCATCTGCGAAACAATGCCATCCCTTCACGCTCATCCTGTTCCATTTTTCTTTCACGCGTATATGTCATGCAAACGGACAAATGTTTAGATAGGTAATTTATTCGTAGAGGCGCGCGGCGCATCACCCGAGACGGCGAGAGCGTCTTTAGGTAGCGCGTATTCATCAAGCTGCAGCATTGTACGTCGCTCTCCGAGCTAGTAGTTGTTAAACTATCAATCTTCGCGGCGGAAAACAGAGATCGACCGATCGAGCCCACTCGAATATTCAAGATTAAGATTACCGCCGATCCTGTCAAATTACTGCGTCAGCCATGATTCCGCTTTGCCGAGTAAACGCGATTCGAGTTCAATTACAAGGCGTGTTTAGACATACGGAAAATGTGCAGTGCATCGGAGTTCAAGTCAAAGTTACTATATTTATTGGGAATCATAATGGAACTCCTCAGAAATAAATTTACTAAGAATACGTGGTTTTATAATATATTATCTCACACCATTTCGGTATACTTCCGCGAAAAGTTCCTTGCCATATTCAAGTTGGCTCTTGTTACATCCCTAGTAAAAAAAACTGGCAAAAGTATGGTGTAGTGTGTATCGGCATGCCAACAACGGAATCATCATCACGAGCCAGACTATTGTCATACTGATTTCATGTCGTTGTCATCTCCTTGCCATCTTATTGCCACGCGGGATCCCTAGTAGAAAATGTGATTTGGCAAACCACATCAGACATGTGGGTCTTATTAAGATTTAATGTGGCAAACATCATTAGACGATTCCTGATGAAAACCATATAAGGTTCCAGTGAGGTATCCTGATAACGCATTGAGTCGAATATAATGGTTGGCATCGGTAAGGTCCTGATGTGGCACGCCCCTTAAGTGGCACGCCACATCAAGGCCTTATCAGGAAAACTGATCATTCCCTGATCAGGTCATTTTGGTGTGGTTATGATGTAGCAATCTGATCAGGGCCTTATCAGATTTTGGTCAGGAGACCACATCATTTGATAAGGCTAACCTTATCAGGTCCTGATCAGGTTATGTAAAGGCAATCCACATCATACTGTGGTAATATGATAGGCATATCGCGATGACTCATGTGCAAAATATTCCAACAGCTCGGGGCAAGTCAGTCAAACTGCAAACTGAGCATCGAGGGTTCAATTCTCGTCTCAGCCATTGCATTTTTTTCGGCACATTGGGAGCCTGATCAGGTTTCCATATCATATCCACATTGATTCCTACCGTTACATTAGTGATGAGGGCCTGATGAGTATGCCTGATGAGTTTCTGATTAGGTGACGTGGCTTATAAGACCCTTATCTCAGCATCATCCCAATTTTTACTAGAGATAGTTCGAAATTCTTTTTTCCAATTAATATAACTGTAGAACATCTGTGCTACCCACTAATTAGCAACCTAGTAGAACTTACTAGTAAAAGTAGACTATGATCGAGGTGTAATGTATGTCATTGACGTTGTCGGGCAAAGCCTCTAAGATGTGACCCTTCTACTTCGGGTCAGGACAATTTTCGCAACCGTGGCCACATCGGTGCCATACGTTACACCCTCATCGCCAACTTTTTACTAGGGCGATTTTAATTCATCGACGGTTGGGTTTTGACAGAACAGATTTACTTTAGCCCCAACCGAACGTGGGAAAAAACGCGCGATCGGGTAAAATTTTCGAGCAAGCTTACAATTTGCCGTCGGCGGCGTCCACACATAGCGCGTCGCACACGCGTGGCATCCATTACAAGTCAGCCGGGACTGCGGCGATTATCAATTCGCGTAGAGTCGCGCACTTCAAAGATTCGGAGAATTCCTTTAGCACGCCGTAACAAATGACCCACTTAGAATTTCGCGCGGCTCGCGCATTTACACGCGGTCATTACCGTCGAGCCGAATCACGCGGACGCGGCTCCACGCTTCCGCGGCTTTTATCCGCATTTTACGCGCGGGCGGCGATTTGTCGAGCGACTGCTAAGTCGTTCGAGGAATTTGTTGATAAGTTAATGAAGCCGCGAGTACATTTCGCGTTAACGGGGCGGTCTTTTTTAGAAGCAATTAAAGCTTTTTCCACGTGGGAAGAATAGATCAGCTTGTGGGTTGAACACATTAATGTGTACGGTGTTTGGGCTGATAAAGTTAATGTAATGGTGGTAATATCGTAAGGATGTCGTAGCAAAGTGAGCTGTTTAAAAAAATGACAATAATAATCGCAAAAATTAGCTGTTTTGTAATGTGAGGAATAAATCTATTCACAACTTTATGTGCCATCCATTTTCAAGATAAACGCTCCTCAAATGAGCTCTTACGGAGTAGGGTAGTCAACTTTAAGGGTAGGAACTGTCAACTTTAATTGAAAAATCGACGCATCAAATAAAGAACTTTTTCAGAATCAGATATATTAATAAAGAAAGATCAAAGAACTTGATGGTGCTGAAAAACAACTTCGACGAGCAAATAATGGAAATGGAGTTTCAGTTTTGTAATTTGATCGATCACAATGCGTCAGACAGGGACAGAAAGAGTTCTTCGTTGATCCGTTTCTTACTGCAACTGCATTTATATTTGATAAAATATTTAGATAAATTACAAAATGAATTTTATTTCGTAACATATATGGACTAATGACAACTTTTTTCAGTTTTAATAATTCATTTCAATTTTTTGAACCTCTTCCGGTTTAATAGCATATGAAATATCAATTCCGTTATTTTTTGATAAAATAATCATAATTCTCGGAAATTATGATTATTCATCTATTTAAAAACATACAACACTTGATCCAAAGTGTACTATCCGAAATGCCAGGTTGTGGTGAAAACACTTGCGAAACATTTACATCGACATTTTTGCGCCGAAACAAACAGGTGCGTGCGCCCGAGCCAGACGCGTAGCGTTCCTGCGGTTCCGGCGTTTAATTTTTATTTGTCATTGCCGACTTGGATTTAATTACAGCCGCGCGCTCGACCCGACATAATGGACGGGTTCGAGCGACTCGCTGTTATTTAAATTGTCCCACCGGTTGCCCTGGTTGATTGCAAATCGTTCGCCAGCATCAATCAAAAGCCGACGCGCGTAGACTACGCGTAACGCGCGGTTCAAAATTACTTCAAAGTTGGCAACGCGTAATTAGCGTCGCGAAATAAATCAACGGAACACGCGACCGGCCCGGTGAATAATAAAAACGCGCGCGGATAAATCAATCAGCCGGATTTGTTTGTCTAGTCTGCGAACGCCGAAGTGCCGAAGAAAGCCAATCGCACAGCGATTGCATTATTGAGATGCCCGCGGTGCCTGGCGGATAATGCCCGGGTTCGAGCGCTTTTCCGTCGCGCAATTAGGTTCTAACGAGCTGCCAGCTCCCCGAGGCGTTGGACGCGCTTTTTTGCAGCGCGATCGACAAGATTTTACGAGCCCGGGCCCCTCGCCGCCCGCCTCGTTAATCGACGCCAAACGCCGCTCGGCAATAATGAAACCAAGCGGGATGCGCGAAAAGTTACAAATCATTTTCGCCTCCGCTTTTTCCAACGAGTGTCTTCGCGCCTGAAAACCTGCGGCGGATCGTGGATTTGAGGGATCATAAACCGCGAGTGTGTCTTCCGAGAAAGAATTCTGAAGAAAATTTTCGTTGATCAATTGATGAGCACGAGAGATTAGGCCAGACGAAATATCTATTATAAAAAATAATAAAGAAATTACGAATTTTGCTGTACACAGTAAAAAAGGGAGTTAAATATTAACTCAATATGGAGTTCCAGCAGGTCCACTCTTTAACGGTGTCAAAAGCTAGTCGGAGTTAAA
>JABFPB010002085.1:0-21698 GCA_022817645.1 Ceratoteleas bidentatus
TTTTTTTTGTAAAAAATTCTAACCTGCAAATATTCATTACCAAAACGAGGTTTTTCTAAACCGTCTAGTTTTTGAGGTTGAAACATTCGTGAAACTCACCGGTTAATTCAACGCATTATGTCAAAATTTTACTTTACGGCTGCAAGCTTTCTGTCAAAACTACAGAATCTCGCTTAGACCAGCTTATTAAAAAATATGTAAACATAATTTTAGAGCAAAGTCCCTAACTCCGTGGAAGCAGACTTTCGACTTCGCCTTAAGATGAAGTTCTGCTGCCAAGGAGTTAGAGTCTATGTTAATAAACAAAATATAAATAACCGTTTCATTAATCCTACATCGTCCATAATGAGCTTCTTTGGGAGAATACTTTAATAAAACATAATATTTATTCATATATTTTATTCATGCAAATCTACGAACCTTCATTTTCGAAAATTACAGAATCTCGCTATGGCCGATTTATAATAAATCGATTCAACTTACTTTTTTATTATCCAAAACACTAAATCTATGAAAGCAGGTTTGGATTAATTATTGAAAATAACTTGCCTTGGATTAATTTTTGTAAACGCAAATTTTCCCGTGTCTTTCATGCTTTTATTGCTCTTTTATTTCCAATCATTCGATTGGCGAACGATTGGCCATTTCGATAGTTTGTATCACTCACGTCATAGACGCGATGGCAGAGTATTATTTAATTGTTTTTGGTTTAGTTAAAACTAAAGTGTCGTTGTAATTCTGATCGCGATATTTGACTGGCTAGCGCGTTGTCTCTGCTGTTTTACGTAGTAAACGCCAATGGGACGTGCAACATACATCCAGTATACACGTGCCCGAGCATACATGGAGAACGGCGGTAGTATGCATGAGAATCACGTTGTTGACGTACGAGAAGTGTGGCGTCGTATACAGCATATGTCGCCGAACACGCGGCTCCGCGCGATGACATTACCTCCCGAATCCTTTTTGCCTCCAGTGCCTCCGATTCGGAGTTTTTACGGGATAATGTTCGCAATTGCACGACTTTGCACTGCATTTTAGACTTTCGAGACGAAAGTATCGACCCGTCGTCGAGCATAATTCAACGCTTCCGCAGCCTTACTTGCAAGCCTAATTATGTTGCGTTGGTCGAATTTGCGAAGCAGTTGCATTAAAATTGATCGCGCGTGATTAAACGTCGTCTAATTGGAACCGAGACAAACAAAGTCATACTTTTCGATTCGAGTATTGAGGTCGCAAGATTTTATCGGCCTGGCTTTAATTACGTTTCATTGAAGGCAGATTGGATCTGATTTATCGCAGGCTAGATCGCATCCGATCACGTCCATAAATCACTGTTTTTGTTACAAGTGGAATGTTATATAAGTAATACGTCGATTCCGGAATATCTGCGTTTTTATTATCCGGAAGATCCTTTCAACTTTTCTTCGCAAAGTCAAACGTGTTTTTGACATTTAAGGGGGAACATTTGTTTGGGCACATAGCCTGGGGGTTCACTGAAATTAACATTGAAAATGTTATTGTTTGTACTTAATGTACATTATGCTGAGAAAAATTCTGACATTTCGTACGGTGAAAACCTCCCTTTCATAAGGTCAGAAAATTCCACCGTACAATCTCACGAAACTCACCGTTCAAAAGGTGTGTATCACCGTTTGAATAGGATAAATCCATAGGATTATCCAATGCAAACGTTTTACCGTTTAAAAGGTCAGAATTTTTCTCAGTATAATTAAGACTTATTTCTTATCAGTGAATAATATTTTTTTAATATCTATTTTTAATTTTTTTAATTTCTAAACTATTGTTTTAATACTAAATAATTTTAGAAATATTATAGAAATGTTAGATGTCCGGCTAAAATAATATTTCAATAATACTTTAATAATATTTAAAAAATAAAAAAAAAATTTTGTTTAATATAATAAAAATTTTACTTTAGCCAAACACGTAGTTATTATTTAATATTAAAAAATATTCTAGAAATATTTAAACAAATACTTTTTTAATATTTAATAATATTTTTTAACATGTCGCTTGATTAGAGATGTCACGGATTTTGTGCCTTACTGTACTGGCTTTGAGATGGATTGTTCAACCTGGTGAAATATTGGGTAGGTTTTGCGGTCTGGCAACATTTGTTTCTTGAATTAATTCAATTAACTGACTTCGGACGAAGTGAACTATCGCGAGACATCAATTACCCTGATACGTTACGAATAAAGTACGATTACAGGCACTGCGACGCAGCGGCTCGACTTGGACGCTTTGCGTGCGTGAGTGGTTTCAAGTGCTTTTAATTAAAATGAGAAGATCAGCCAGCAAAGCCCGGTATTGTCACGGCTCGAGTCGAGTTGCAATAATAACAGATAATATATCGCCGTCGCAAAGCCTTTGTAACTGGCTCTCTAAAACAATGAATCCAAATCCACCACTCGTTATTGTCGACTGAACAATGACAACTGCGACATCCTCGGAATGACCATCAGAACGTAATCAAATGATTTAGAACGGAAATAAAACATTCCATCGAAGCTTGCACGCCAGACGAAAATTTCGTTACCGCTTTCCGGTGCTTCGCGATGAACGCGGTCGCAATTTTTCGCGGGTGCCATCCTGATAGAAACATAGAGGCTGGGCTTCGATTGGACTTTGTATGCTGAACTTACGTCGACACGAGAGCAAATCTCGAGTAAAATCTCT
The DNA here is from genome assembly GCA_022817645.1 of Ceratoteleas bidentatus. Lineage (NCBI taxonomy): Eukaryota > Metazoa > Arthropoda > Insecta > Hymenoptera > Scelionidae > Ceratoteleas > Ceratoteleas bidentatus. The sequence continues at coordinate 2,704 of JABFPB010002085.1, forward strand.
GGTGTTACCGAATTTCCGTTTCCGATAAGAAACGACAAAAATGGTTTGCAAAAATCCTCACATCACGAAACTCGGTGCCGCATCTTTTGTCGGTGAAAAATGTATTTCGAATATTCTGACACACTATTGTTGATTCACCATGTGTATCAGATCAGATAATTAAACAAATGCTGCGCGTTACTTTCAAAATCAGGTATTGCTAATTGAACAAATTGTTTATTTTGCTAGACATGATTTTAATTGTTTGTAATTGGTAAAAGCGCGCCAGTGAGTTTTTATACCTACAAAACAATGTTTGGCTTTGTAAATTTAATTTGTTATTGTCCAAATGTTTTCCGCACTGCGGAAGTTTATTAATAAAATCTGTTCGAACAGTCAGTACGAAAATAGTTTCCTCTTGGTGGATAAATGAGCTGTGCTATTCATACAGCTGCAATGAGAAAATGAATTCGTACAAATTACAGTTCTTTTGTCAAGTGTTATAACCATTTTTATAACCATTTTTTGTTAATTTGTGTAAACCTAAATTTACGAAAAACTGTGGCTGAACTGCAGTCTCTGGGATATTGAACTGTAAAGTTCAGTATTATCACAGAGATATAGATATAATGTTTTACACCTTTTAAATTAAAGAAATAATTATAATTATATCAACATTTCCGTAACAATTCTGGAACTCTACAGAGGCTGATTGTCAGTGTCTCCTAAATATCATTTTCACTCTTTGTTGTGTCAAGTTTGGTTATATATATTTTTCGCTGGGTGTATGTACACGTGTCCAAGTTATGTTTGTCATGCCACTGCCGTATTTGTGGATCATAAATTTTTGCAGAAAGTATTCGCCAAGACTGTAAAATCTTGGCACATAGTTTTTTCAAAGTGCGAGCAGAGAACATAAATTGTTTAAACTACTGCACCAAGACCTCGAATTTTGTATTAAATTACTGACGTAACTACTGTGCACGTATCTTCTGGACTATAATAGACAGACTCACAATGGTTACAATAGTGATTCGATGTAACATTAACGATTAATTCCCACCGGAACAATACTGTCATGTCCTATTTACTCGTGGTTAATTTAATACATCGATTTTTGCACCGTAGTCAATGTAAAACCTTAAAATGTGCCGTTTTTAATTCGACTACGACTTGATATCCACAATTATTTCATAGAATGTGTACCGAATTCCCCAAATTATGCAGAGTTCTGGAACATTACTGAGATGACTGTAACAAAATCCGATCAAGTTTATATTTCTATGTATAAGAAACGAAATTCGAAATTGAGAAAGGAAAACGCTAAAGGTGACAATAAATACATGCCTATTCTTTAAAGGTCTATATAGCGCACATTTTTTACGACCACTCAAAAGCATCGGACCATTAAAATTATTTTGTTGCATTTTAATGCGGACATTATGCTTTGAGCGGTCGCGGTCGCGCGTGATCGAGCGGTTGAGGTGCCTTCGATGCTTTTACACGCAACTAGTATTTATACTGAAATACTTCGTCGACCGAACTTCCTTTTTAGAATTTATCAAAACGGGAACAATTTGACTTGTGAAATTTACCGAGTTTACATTTCACGTCAACAGAACGGAATTTTTCATTGGAAAGGCCAACTTTACGATGATTGTTACACTACAAAAACTCCGCAAGGTTAGATATGTCAATGAAGACATTAACCGTAATGTCTTATTTATGTCTTATTTGAAGACACTATACTACGCATCTTACCTCCTATCTCTTAAGTATAGCAAAGTGTCTCAGAAAATATTGCTATTTTCTTCATATTGGAAGGTATATCCCAATATTGCTGTAAGTGTAGCTAAATATGCTTTACCACTTTTCTCAGACTTCCATCATTCCATCCCTATGAAAAAATCTCACATGAGGTCTCGTAAGTGCAATTGACCAGATTTCTCATATGAAAACTCATATGAGATCTGATATAAGATCTCATGAGATGTGAGATCTCATACACTACAAAAACAGGTGTCTTTTTTAAGACGTTTTTGGAGAAAAGACGCGATTCAAAACGTTGTATGACGCATCAAGCCGTACACTCGCGGGGCGCCTCGAAATATCTGACTCGCTTCGAAAAACTAAACATAGCAGTGGCGTTTAGGCAGCGCCTAGTTAAACGAAGACAGGCGCTTTATTCGCAATTGTTTTTTTGCTGGCTCCTCTTTCTTTTATTTTGCGGAGCAGTCTCGACCACACGTACCATGGGATATATCCTCATTAGTCTGTTCTGACTCGGTCTGGTTAGCTGATTGGTTCGGTAGTCATTATCTCCATTTCACGCTTCGCAAAACTCAGTTGCTATTGTCTCCCACGTTGAGCACAACAGCGATACCGATCGATGCATTTTCGTACTGCTGGTATATGATACAAAATTACAAACAGTTATAGGTACCCGAGGAGCGCGCGGTTTCTCATTATGAACACAAGTTATACCCATTCGAATTCAAAGCACCTTGTGCACGTTCGACTAATTTAGCTGAGCTGCTTAAGAAATTCTTTGAAGCTGAAGAAACGCAGTTGGGCGAGAAAAAGCAGCGCGAATTTCATAGATAAGGGAGGATTCAAAAGATGTTTGTAGACTTTTGGATCTCAGTATTCAAGATATGCGAAAGTTAAAAAATTTGGATTGGGAATTTTTTTATGGAAAGCGGAATTCCCAAAGAAAGTCTAGGTTTCTTTTCGGAAAAATGGTCACTCGATCCATTGTGTTTTTGAACATTTTTTAATGACAGGTTCAAAATAGACCTCCAATGGTGCTATTACATCAGCTGCTAAAGTGGACATTATTCAAGGCTCTAAAGACGTAGCTTCAAATCCACTCCAGAACTTTTGCAGAGCTTAATGGAAACGCATTGTTACGTTTTCTACAAATAAAATCAATTGTCCCACTTTATAATTAAATTCTGAATAAATATTGTCTTGTTGTATCGAGAAATAATTTGAGGAAAGTTTTGTGATGCAAATGAAAATGAATGACATTAGCAGTTTATCAAGGTTTATAATTAGAAGTTTATGTAGTAAGGTGATTATTCAAATTTCAAGTAACAAAGTTGAAGTAATTTTAATTTACGTCTTAAAACCTTGAAATAATGCATTTAATAATATTTTGATTACAATACAATGCTTGAATAAAAAAGGTTTGACAAAAAGTAAAATGCTAATTTAAGAAGTGGAAAGAAAAATTAAATGTTATATAAATGTTTTGGTTTAGACCACCACAAATACTGGATGACTAATAAAAACGTAATAAGATGTAATCGAAATTTAAGATGTTCTTTCCCAAATGCAGGCGTGTAATAGAAGAAGAGACAGAACATGATTTCTCCCAGAATTGCTGTACTCTCATCATTGTTTGGCTCAAATCTGATTTATCGATAATTAGGGTCTGACAGGTGTTAGCAGTTCCCGGTCACATTGATTAATTGTTCTCAGACAGGGTCGTCGGTCAGTAGTCAGAAGCGGTATTACTTCCATTATTTTATTTGCGATCAAAGCTTAATTGACGACCGTTCTTTGCAAATTTTGGAGCAATTGATTTTTTCGTTAAAATATTTGCATTTGAATAGCATGTTTCCTTCACGCTATTATACCTTCAAAACAGTTTGAGACTCTAATTAATAATCGACTGATTGGGAATATGTCTACCAATTCGTGGACTCTGACGTACAATGATGAGTAATGTTAAATATTATTCAATGTGTAAACTGTGTATCCTTAGTTATACATTTTCCAAGTTAAACATCCGATAACTTGTGTTGATTCGACTGTAATTTACAACACTACAATTCACGTTTCAGCTGTCAGCAAAACGGTTCGATAATTGAAAGTAAATTCAGATTACTATAGATATAAAGTCCGATCAAATATTGTATAAACGATTTGAAGAGAAAACTACAAGATTCTTTCCTGGTAAGTGAATTAATTTAACCAGAATCAACAAGCCACACTTTGGATGACTATAGCTCATCGTGATATTCTAATGAAATGCTGATTCACACTGACATTATCTCAGTCGTTTATTGGAGATATAATATTTTCATCACAATTTAGCATGATAAGTGTCGTATAAAAATGCTTAACTCCCGCAGTTATAAAGTTTTATAAAAACGGTTACCGTGATTTGCGAGTATTTTGTTACAACTTAACGTAACAAAATTGTTATGTCTACACGAACTGTTTCATGCTGTGTGTTTCTACTAAAGTAGAAAAAGCTTTTGTTCAAGAAATATTATCCTTACATTCCAAATTTTACGAAGGAATCGTTGCGTTAACTCAAACAGAACTAGATGGTACTTATAGCGAAACGCTCATTATATCTTGTGTATACTCGTACTTTTCGAGATAAAAACAGTCGAAATGGATGCTGTGGTTGGAAATAACAAATTTGAAGTTAACTTCAAGCTAAGACGAAACATCGGTGAAAACAAAGAACGGCATTTGTAATGCGCTTCTATTCGTAAATAAGCCATGTTGAAAATAAAAAGATGTAATTAAGTATGACAAGCTTCTAGTGTTCTTTGTATAAAACGGAAAAATGCAAAGGATTATCTGAAAAGATATAAAATAAGCAGAGGAATTTGCGTCATTTATTCGACCTTTTGACGAAATAACATCACAATTATTTCTAAATACACATTTCAGTTGAATAAATAAAAAAATTAAATTAAAGTATTTAATAATCTAAATATGGAAAGTCGTACAAAATTAAATAAGTGCTTCCTTTTTAAAGAGCAACAAGATACGAGTTTTCACAAGACGTCAGAACGTCCTAGTTGTTAAGCATGATAGTTGAGATCATTAAGGCTAATAAAGAGACTAATCGCAGTTCTTAAGTTGACTTTGCTCGGATCCCGCAGGTCTTAGCACCTTTTGGTACCGAGTTCGCTTCCAACGAGTAGTTTGATTTGCCAACATTTATCATCAGTCCGCCATCTTCTGAGGTGAATAGTATTACTCAGTTCATTTTTTAAATATTGTACTACCGCGTTAAAAGTTCCTGGCAATTTCGTAGAAAAAACTGTACGGAATTGCCCGGAAATGTGAAACATACATTTCCTGGGAAGATACGGAAATTTCCTGGAAAGATTCAAACAAGTAGCAGTGGCGACATGAAATTTTCGGAGGCAGCCAAAAATTCCTGTCGCCCTACTACTTGTTTAAATCTTTCCAATAAATTTCCGTATTTTCCTAGGAAATTTATATTTCACGTTTCCGGGCAATACCGTAGAGTTTTTTCTTCTACGAAATTGTCAGGAATTTTAACGCGGGTATTAATATCTCTAGAAAAATACATATTTTTTAGTAAAATATTTGTAGTCGTAATTTGTTTTTAATAAACTTTACATCACTAGCCATACGTTTCTTAAAACAGTTCATTTTCCTTTCTGATTATAACAGTAGTTAAATACTTAAATAATATACGATTTCACTGGTTAAGAAAGTACGTCTTCTAAGTCTAAATCATGAATACCAAACCCTTCAAGCTCCTGTCGATGAGAACAAGTGTCTAGTCCATTATTGCAGTAGTGCATCGAGTTGTGTTTTAGCTTCGAAGTATCCCTCAAGTATTTAACGATCTTCGTAATTATTAGTTCATTCCCTTTAATAATTATTGAGGTTATATTCTGTGACTTGTGTTTCATGATGAAGATCATCAATAGAGTCTTACTGGGATTCACAGTTAGACCCTTTGACCTGCACTAGTTGTTAACAGCCAATAGAACTATTATCACCATCTCACTGATGGAGTCCACAGAAGGTCCTCGAGCAAGAATAGCTATGTCATTTGCAGACCCTATAGTTCTAAGACCTATTTTCTTCATTTATTCAAGACGGATGTTGACAATTATCATAGTTATAATTTTATATCACAAATGCCTATTTTTAAAATGTACAATCAATAACTCTGTTAACTCTGTTAACCCTGTTCAGTAATAACTGAATATAAAGTAAATCATTAGTTAATAAGAAGATACATCCCGGGTAAAAAAAATTGATAAATGATAGATCTAAATGTAATGAAAATCTAAATGGGATCGTAAATGATCAGAATTCGATCATTTTCTCGTACTAAAACTTAAAAAATTACATTATTGTTTTGAAACCTCTTTTTCCTTTGCTATAATTTATACACTTAACATATTTGATAACAAAGCACGTATTGCAAATGAATGTGCACTAAAGCATTGGATAATTTACTTCACAAAGCAACGTTGTAATTTTGTCCAGTATGTTTGAGAGTAAAATATTTGTTTTTTGACTTTAAAATATTTATCCTTATCGAACTGTGTGATGGAAAACGGTTTTGTTAGCATGTTGTTATTATACAGTCAGTGAGTTAGTTATTGATATTGATCATATATCTGTTACACCTCTATACATCTATTAGAATCTACATCTAATAATTGGATGTACTGATTGTCATAACCTCGATGTAAAATGGAAACGAATTTTATAAAGCTCTAGTAAATTATTCCTTCAGATTTTCACACTTTCATCAAATTATTTATAGAATTAAAATAAAATACTGTTAACCAAAATCACACGCTCCAAGTATTAACACATTTATTCTCTATTCCCCTGAAACATATCTTACCGAACGTTCTAACGACATCCAGCCGCACTTTTCCTCCCAGGATTTATTAACCCCCCGACAGTTTTAGGTTGCAGCGCAGTTACCGTACCGATTGATAACAGAAGCACAATTTTCGCCCACGTTATTATTATCCCCAACTTTGCTCGGCCAGTTTTATTATTTCGTTTTCCCGGGGCTAACAAATATGAACTTAATTGCCAGTCGCGCGGGACGAAGATGGAACGAAGATAGCCAACCGGAACGTCGAAAAGCGAGCGAAAAGCACGGATGAGAGAAATATTTAGCGACTGGCCGGGCTAGCTCTGTTTCTCCGCTTTTTCGGTTTAATTCGTAATCTCGCGCCACGTCCCGTACTTTATTTATCACGTAGCGCGAGACTATTTAAGCCCGGCCTCATTATCAGATCGCGGCGCTTCGAATCATTTAAACTCGCCGAGCTTTTTCACGCTCAAAACATCAGCGGCATCTGATATCGCGGCGTTTAAGAAATGAATTCCCGGTTCCGCGGACGACTCACTTGCGCTAGTATTCTTTCGCGCCACTTCTCCGGCTCGTTAAAATGAAAAACGCGCGCCCGCGCCGGATCGAACTTTCTCCCCGTCAAAGAGATCACGATCGATTTTCATTCTCCCGCGCTTTTATCGCGTTGTCCCGTCGTCCTTCTCTTTTATTGTTGCGCAGGCTCACATTTCCCGTGGCGCTCGCGATGCATTATCGCGCGCAGGAATTTTTTTATTTAAAACGAGCGCCGCCGAGATGATGTATTAAAAATGCGCCGAGTCAAACGAATGCGTCGGGAATGGCAATCGAAATGAATATTCGCAGTGCGGCGTTACATGCGTTAAAAATGTCCCTCGGCGAAAATGGTTTGCAAATTAAAGCCGGACGTGCCGCGATTTTATTCCTACGGCGGAACAACAGACCCTATTGTACTTCTTACGTTTCCATTCAAAAAGAATCAATTACCGAAAGGACAGTTTCCTGCTAAAAGTATGTATCTCCGTGACCTAAAATCGAATGGCGTGAAAGGCAAATGAATTGCGTCGAGGGTGCGCTAAAAATGCTGTAATTGTAAAAGGACGCCTGCGAGCGAAAGCGTGAACGTGTGGAGCTTTCGCTGCGACGGTGGAGCGTTGAAAAATGAAGCGCGCAAGTAGCGCCAATCGTTTGGCCCGACATTTCCCGATGACAAACGCATCTCCAGGCGACACCGCGGCTTCTCAATATTAAAATGCAATACCATTAGATGAGAAGCTAAGGGCGCTGGATTGCGTGTTTGAAGAAACTGAGTCCAGTTTTTGGCGATACGTTAAAGTTGAACTGTTTACATGAGTAGTATCTCGTAGGGAAAACTTTATAATACTGGTCAGTAGTTTAGAAAAGGTCTTTACTTAGAACTGAGGTAATCTTATTTAAAGCTTTGAAATGTGTAAAATTATTAAAGTAATCCAATTTTAAATTAATTGTATAAGACATATTAAAAAAGAAAATGTATTGCGCTGAAACCGGGAATCGAAATCTTGCCTCCAAATCCATAGCACTGTCATTTTGTAGTTGAGTTACACTGCAAACAAAAGACTTGAAAAATCAGGCACATTTAAACTGTTAAGATATCTCGTCAGTAAAGGTCCGTATTATTAGGGTGCCATATCTTTATAACAGAAATTCATACATTTATTTCTATAATCGTACAGTATTAATTAGTTGGTGAATTGAAAACATTGATATTTTGAATTTCACAACGAAATTATTCAGAAACTAAAAATAAAATTGCACTTTTACGGGGCCCAAACACGTGACTTGCGAATGCGCGTGCAGCACCTTCCTGCACGGAGAAAAAATACTCCAGCGACTAGTATTATTAACACCACTGATTGGTGTTAAAATTAAAATGAGAAAATAACCTCAACGTCTGAGGTTTACACACCAGACGTTGGCGTTCCCACAGCAGACATTGAGGTTTTAACACCAGACATTGGCATTTTGGTGTCATTAACACCAACGATTTGGTGTTAGTGACACCAAAGCGTTTGATGTCATTAACACCAATGATTAGTGTTCTTGACATCAAACGCTTGCGTTTCTTCGGTTGGTGTTATTAACACAAGACAGTGGGGTTAAATTTTCTCCGTGTGTCAAGTGCCGGAACGCTTGTCTTGGCAACGTTCCTGAAAAATTTTTGGAAATCATTCAGGAATCATATATTTCATTCGCGTATATCTTAATAACTGTACGGTGGAATCCCTTCAGTTTTCGTGTAAGCATTCCTCGTGAGTGTCGTCTTAATAGTTTTTTGTAAAAATCGTGAGCTAATTTTCGGCGTAATTAAAGAAATTGTCACAGTTTTTTTAGACTGAGACTCTGCTTTCCATGTTAAACTTCGAAACTTTGGAATTGAAAATCTCGATTTTGGCATGGCTGATAAGTTGAAACTTTGCTAAATTATGCCTACAAACGTAATAAATATTATATAAAAATTAGAAGAAAATTGGTAGCAATTGATTTTACTGACGAGATTCCTTAAACTGTAAACCTACAGTTTTAATGTACTCACACGTGAGTACAATTTTCACTGTAAGGTTACACACAAACTGTAAAATGATTCAATCTCAACAGTTAAGTCTCGTTCAAAGATATTTACTTGCAAAGACTGCAACTTCGAGTACTTGTTGGCATGCAAAAAACTTGAAAAATCATGCACATTTAAACTGTTAAACTGTAAACTTACAGTTTTAATGTGTTCTCACATGTGACATTCAATTTTTACTATAAGGTTACTCAAACTGAAAAATGATTCAATCTCAACAGTTAAGTCTCGTTCAAAGATATTTACTTGCCAAGACTGCAACTTTGAGTGCGGTATATATTAGCAAATCTCAACTAATATTTATTAATTTGGTAATTTTGCAACTGTATGGGAATAAGTGCTAATCAAAAGAAAGTCACAATTGATAAACGTTAGAAATGGATTCTAACCTCAAACAGCATTTCGCGAATATACTGCTGAAAGAAGTTTTGTTTGTTTCAAATATAAAACAACTATTTTGCACTTAGTCGTTATTAAGTGCAAAATATAGGGTAGGCTACACAAAAACTAGACAGTTTCTGACATGTCTTTATTATTCTAGTTTTCACTTTCCAATTACGTGCCAATATCTGGCCAGGTATTCTACTCAAGTATCACTGGAATATGACTAGAATTTAATACGACTGAATTTTCGTAAGTTGACCTTGACTAGTTTTGCCTTCTTAATACCTTACCAGTTCCTTTTCAATTTTCTCTAAACAGCTACTCACAGCCTTTACACTGAACTGGTCAAAAACTAAATTTTCACTAGGGATGAGTTCAAATTCGGCTTTTCTTTCGCCCGCACGCGTCATAAAAAAATTCTCGCCGGTCGCGATAAAACTGGACGATTAATTATGCCAAGTGTCCGGGCCCGGGCGTGAATTTCTTGTCGCGCGCATCGGCCTAATGAAGCGCATTCAATTAAGTCCGTCAAGTGGCATAACAAAGTACATCTGAAGTGTGCGCGTACTTAAGGAAATTTGAGGCTCGTTCATTACTCACCATTAAATCTCAGACAAATTTAAATGCAAATAGTCGGCAATGAATTTGCCGTAAAAAGAATCACGTATAGATAACTTTTTCGTGAAATGTGTAACGCTTGGAGGAATGCCGAGCTGTGTTATCGCGTGAACGAGTCGGGCCGTGTAGCGAGCCATTTTATTGCCAGAACGGAAGTAATGCGATCGCCTTCTAACGACTCCTCGGGGCATAGTGTCGCCAGGTGTGCGCTTTCTATGCATTTTACGTTATGTTGCGCGGACTCGCTCAAAACTTCGAATTCTCATTTATCCGCAATAACACGTTACAGTCCGCGCCCGCGCGTCTTGTATCTACGACATTACCATTGTTTGCACAAGATTTTTATTCCGCTAAGTGCACCCGGCTCAAATAGTCGACGGTATTTTAGTTTACTTGAGAAGACCGTTGTGTAATGTAAACAGCGGAACAATATCTAAATGAACGACATTATTGTGAAATGGCCGCGTTTGTTAGGAGCGGCGGTGTCGATTTACAGGACGACGGTATTAATTTGCTAGATGTGCTTCGTGCAGTCTCCCCGTCACCGACAAAAATATTCCTTTATTACACTCCGCTGCACTTGCTTGCAGGAAGATGTTAAGTAAAGGAAACAAATACAGAACTTTCGGAGGTAGAATTTACTGCAGAGGTAATTTTATTTCAGCTTCAACTGTTTTTACGTTTGTTTATTACTATAATATATTTATTAGTTTATACACATTAAAAAATCTATATATTAAAGTACTTGGATTAATGAAATTAAATAATCTCCAAAGTACACTGAAAAAAATTTACACAAATTTGCATAAATTTAAACTTATGAAAAATTTATTGTTATAAATTATAAATTAATAATCCACATAGATGGTTGTAATTACAATTTGCGATCGTGTAATAATGAACAAAATAAAACTATTTTTTGTACAGTTATGAATGATTTTTTTACTTCCTTCGTTTTCTTTCAATATGTTTAAGTTTAAAGATTATTCAACATTTCAAAATGTTTTTAGAAGATAAATTTTTTAATATAATTTCAGCCACAATCTGTGAAATGTATTTGAAAAACACTCTACAATTCAAATTACTAGATATCATTAATTTTTTTATAATGTCACCTGATCTAAGAAACGATTTTGAGGACTACCAAGCATTCAAAAGCATTTTAAGTATGAAAGTAGGCAGTCTGTGACGTCGCCTCGGAGGTGACTCTAGCAAATTATAGATCTTAATTTTAAGTTATAGGACTAAATATGTCTCCCTCATTGGCTCTCGATTAGGCAGGAATTATGTGCCTCGGTAGGCCTGATTCTCTGCACTTCGTTAGACGTGTATTGTTCTGCACAGGTATACTAACTCGATAATTTATGGAAAGGTGATAGCTCAGCTCAGGATCTATCTCCTCTGAAGTGGCTAGACCCGAATTTACACTCCTTCGACCGATAATTTTTCCTACTGTTGATACTGTTACTGTGCCGAAGTTTCTCGAATTCTTTATTGTTGAAGTATTTTTGACATGATCATGGTGTGGAAATATTAATTGCAGCTGCATAAGTAAAAAGCAGTCTTATTAATTATAATCCTTTTAAATCTGCAGCGATATAAGTTTAAATATATTTTTTAAAATACACCGTCAAATATTACATTTTATTTACATTTCAAATTTTTATCGATTTCGATGAAATACGATAATATTAAGCAAAAAATATTGAGGTATATGGTTAAAAAATAGTTTTACGAATAGAATCGAAGGCATGATGAATTTTTACGTTGGAAAGGTATGAAAAATTTTTCATATGGAATAATAAAGAAAAGAAAAAAATAATATTACATTTGGCTGTGTATAATATTTTACTAGAAAAATAATGGCTGGTATATCGAGTGAATCATGTCGAAATATCTGAATATAAAATGAAATGAAACCGACAAATTATTCTACAAAGTAAAGGTATAAGTTAAAATACCTGATTACTTATTGACTTGTATCACTCAATTTGTTCTTGAGAATTTAAATTTATCGTTTGAGGGATTTTTTCAAAGATAATACCAGAGATTTTTTTCCTTGAGTTTTGATGTAAATTAAACGCAACGCAAATTCACGTTAACATCATTTTAACCATTAAACGTAAAAATGACAAAAATCAAGATTTGATATTTTGGAACAACGCTGAAAAACTAAAAATACATGTCAAAAAACCAATAATCGTTAACTTATTTCAAAGAGTTGAAACTTCTCCCGATTGCGGATGAATAGGTAACGTGTCTGCCAATTTCTGCTTTGGAAAGTAATGAACGCGAAAATAATTTAAAATTGAGTTATCTGGTAAGACGCGCGCGATATATTGCAAGAGTTCGTACATGAGATGGTTTTCGTAGACTGCTACAGAGACTCTTGCGTATGCTGAGTCACTAAAACATTAATAACTTCTGTGCAAAACTTGTTCTTTTTCGGGCTTAAAGAGCAGACGACAGAATGTCTTATACACATGTTTTGTACATTTTTCAGGCCGGGACCAAAATCTATGAATCATAAATAAAGCAATACATGGATTGATTTCGGGTATAAATTCCGTCAGGCAAAACATTCACAACGTATCATTGTTTTAAAAACGAACGAAAGAGCTCAATGGCAAAATTTGTTTTTTAAGGGAATATAACATTACTTTTCACAATACTATACCGTGATAGAACATCAGTTTTACATACATGTAATATATGTTTAATATACATGATGCTCTATCGGGGTAAACACTGGCAGTTAGCTTTACAGAGGCCATTTTAATAAAAAAAATTCCTTCTCATTACTCGAAAAATACTATTCCCTCTCTAACAAAGTTAATAAAAAAGCCACAGCATCGAACTAAATTTACTCTTTTCCAACGAAACTTTTCATAACTGTGACGTTCTGGGAAAATGCATATCGATATCTCTGGCTATTTTAAAGTTGCGGATTTTCTGAATTTCAATTACCTCATTCAGAGAAAAAACTGTACACCGTTAATGTCTCAAAGAAAAAAATGGCATCGGTGACTACTTTTTTTACATCCACTAACCATGTCCACCTTTTACTGATTCCATTAAATTCACTGAGCAATATGCGGATATGATTGTTCACACACTGTATATGTGATAAAAACTAGTGAGTGAAGACGTGTGTTTACTTTCGTTGACATGAAAACCAGTGATCTATACACTGATATTCGTATCATGAACGACAGCCAACATAAGCAAGCCCCAACATATGTTAGCCCCAACATTATACGGGACGGGTTTAAAGAGTATTTGGATATTAAAATGTAGAAAAGCGTATTCGTTTTAAAGTGAAAATAAAATTTCTCATTTATTAATTAGCCTTATTAGAACATTTTACAATGATGATCTGAAGAACTTCTGATCTGAAATTCCTAAAATACGCAATACTCTACCTATCTCAGTTCACTTCGAAACTAATAAAGATAGAACTATTTGTATGTCAATATTTCAACATAAACAGAATATGAACTGTAACGTCAATACAATGCCTCCGTCAATGTTCGCAGCATAATTAAAAAAAACTCTTCCACAGTTTTAAACCCTGCTTCCTCGAATGCTCATTGCACGGAAACGTCAATTTTTCTCGGTATACAAATATTGAATAAGCACAACATATCATTATAGACTGCAATTTCACAAACCGAGCCATGTCACTGAAAATGCAAACAATTTGTAACGCACGTCAACCGAAACTAACCCCACGTAATTAGTTTGGTTTTAAATCTCATTATGTTCATTCGGTTTATTGCGCCTAACCCCGCTTAGATTGATTTTGGGCGAGTAATCATATGATTTAACCGACGCTGAAAAATACGTACATTCCAGTGGCAAATTGAACGCGTTGTACATGACGGCATTTCGATGGGATAAAAACCGTTCACAATGCAACAGCGACGTGGAAAACCAGCGCCGGAGTTTAAAACGACATTAAATACAGTGACCGGCGACCAGACGCACACGCACCTACTGGAAATTATTCGCATTTCATATGGTCACGTGTAGCGTTAATGGAAACGGCAACTCAATTAGTTTCAGAGCCATCAGCACATATACTTTCCTCGCGCTAAATTTAATTCCACTACTTTGCGCTCGTGTACTTGGCAGAAAGACTGTAAGGAAGGTTCCATCCGAAATACATGTCACACACCGAAAAAAACATGTGTAAAATTGACGTATAAAAATATATGATTCAGTTTGTCGATAAGCCAATTTCACATATTTGCAACATGTTTTAAGAACCGTGACACATTTTACGTTAAACTTAAAAAAATCGAAACAGATTAATAATTAATTTTATTAATTGTCAGACTTGAATTTTCAGAATTCATTTTTTCAGACTTTAATTTCCGACTTTATCGGAAATTAAATTTATCGGTTTTTTGTATCCATCAACGTAATTCCAATATATTATAACAACAAATGTGGAAGTGTAAACCTTATTTGAAAAGTCTGTCTCTTCTACAGATTTTTTTCTGTTAAAACATTTTTACTCGTGGATGAACGTGTATCTGCTGAAGCTCGATTGTTGCAATTGTTTTCCTCGTACTGGTTTCAACTGGATACAACAGGTGTTAATAAAAAACATCAGACTCTTAACTCCATTAAACTAACGAAATTAGTCGTGAAGGTGCGTTTTATTCTTCGAGTGTGTAATTTAATTACCGTAGTTAAAAAACCATTCGAGTTTAGCGGACAAAATATGCAGGTCAAAAATTAATTTCACAAAGCCTGATTACATTTCCATAACAGTTGTTGCAGTCGAGAACACTAACGAATTTCACGTACAAATTTCTTTCTCCAAAGTTTGCCTTACGACTTATTCCCTTGATCGAAGCACCGAATCGGGCGACACCATAAACTCGCAATAAGCGAGCGAGACACCACAAATTTTATTTCCCACTAAATTCACGACAATTGAACCTTTGTTCATCGAAATATTGTGCATTGTCCGATCCGATATATCGTAGAAAGCATTCCTTATTCACTCGAAAGTACAGTAATGAAAAGGACATCCATTTTGCCTCAAGAGCCATATTTTTCTCGGTGTAAGCACGTAATGCCGTTTTCATTGCCCGTGATAAATCTCCCTTAACTGAATTTGACAGACGAATTTGAACTCAACTAATTATAAGTTTGACCCGGAATGACGCGACGTCGTTAATAAATTGTGTAAGACGCTGAAACTTGCATGCCCATATAAGGACGATTACGGAGGATAATGGCATTTTCAGCGACTGATCTCGTTAACTGCGTTAAATCGGTCTTTTGGGTCAATCGTTTGTTCGGATGGGATTCGACTGGCCTACTGGCGCGTCGGCAGGTGGCAAGATGCAATTACACCGGCAGCATACAGAGTTAACCAAGCGCCGCGAAAGTGCTCTAGATTTCATCGGCGAACGTAACCGAGGGATCCCGTGACCTCGGCGTACGTATTGCCACGCCACGAAAGTGCATTCAATTTGGCCGAAATGGTTTCTCGATGTCGTGCTGATTTCGCAGCGGCACGTTAGGCAAACGCACCGCGATCTGTAACTGTGACGTCGCTGTAAAGCGGCGGCACTTTGCGACAAGAAGTCTTACGTTTTACGGACTAAGGCACCAGAAATACGAGCCCGACAGATGTCACTGCGCTCGCAAGGGAAAGTACGTTTTTACAGTAGCGCCGGACTATTGCCGGACTTATTCTACTTTTTTATCGCAAAACCGGATTCGCCGAAATCGAACGACGGCGTCGGGCCAGCGGCGTAAGTGATACATCGGTGTATGAGTGTGTGCATGCACGAAAAGTACACTGGCAGAGAAACCTTTTTCTGTATTTATTAGACGCTAAAAGACGAAAAGGAACGGGCTGAAGACTTCGCCCCGAAAGCCCGGTGCTTGACTTTTTACGAGTATTTGTGTACCCTGGAATAGTCGAATGAAACACTCTCGGTGAATGTGAATAAATGCGCTTTTATTTAATCTATAGATATTTATTCAGTTAAGCATTTTTTTCAACGCGTTCCTTGCCGGAAGTCGGCGGCGTTTCCCGGCAGAAAAGAACCGTTAAATGGCGTTTGTTTGGGAAGGGAAATTTCATTCAACGTCTATCCGGAGGCAGCGCAATGTCACTGTTATTTGAATTGCTTTGTGTTAAACAGATACTGCTTCATAAATATACAGCGCTGGAAATATTGCAACCTAAGACAGTCGGCGTTTATTGTCCGTCGGGTTCATAATGATTTACGAATTTTTATGCTCTTTTTTATTTTGTGATTATGCGGCAAGCATTGTGTCATATTTTTTGAATGCTGAAACAAAAAGATTCTCAACCAGAGAAAATCACGTGATACTCAATTATTTTGGATTAATTTCCGGAAAATCCCGCGATTTCCTGTCACCAGAATTGTCGGAACTATTGAATAATGCATGGATTATTATCGAATGAATACATTAGGACAGGATTACCTATTAATATAGATTTTCAACGTACGTTTTGTATCATAGTATACTGAATGCAATATTCAGTTATTCACTCCGTAAGTTGGAACGTGTAATATATCTTAATATTATAGGGTCAGATGAGGTAAAATAATCAGTGGGGTAAAAATGATCAAGTTAGAATTTTTCAAGTTTGAAAAAATGTGTTTTTGAGTTAATTATAATTAAGTTTATATCCTAATCTGTTTATGTTCTCGAGAAATGTGTTTCTGGAAATCGATAAAAAAATGTCGACATTTAACTACACTGAGAGAAATATTTGTAACCGTTTCTAGAATTTCGTGTAAACGTTACTATAAAAAAGTGACAAAATGAATTTTCCTTCATTACTAAAGTCCATTATCTTAAAATGTGCAAACAGCGGAAAATTTATGTAATGAGGAATATTCTAAAAATTCTTCATTTCAATGCAATTATATTTAGCAATTATATTCATTTTTTAGCAATTATATTGCTAAAAAATTGGATTATGCACATTTCTATTATTTTTCAAAACTGCATGTATTTTTGTTCATAGTGTTTATTTACGTTTTGCGTAGAATACGCGAAATTCGTAATATTCATTTGAAATTGTAAATTCATACATGAATTGTATTTTCATATCATCATAAACGAAAATTATATCGTTTGTGATGTGAGGTATTAATTGTGCCAGCAGTTATTTATTTTGTATAAAATTACATTTTCAGAGTAGTTCAACTAATAAATACTTAATATTGCCCTTGATAAAGAGCCGATTCTATTATAATTTTTTCCGTCAATTGAATTGACTAGGTCATGGACAGGGACGTTTATAAATCGCTGCAATCAACATTAATGCGCTTTTAAACGTTTATACCCGTGTACAAAATACAGTGTAATTATACTACTTAACTGCTGTATACATAATTCACAGAGTGGATTTGCGAAATTAGGATTTACATTGCTTACATCAATAAGTGTAATACATTATGCAATGATATAACGTTTCCATTTCTACAACGTAACTTGAAACATTGAAGACAATATAACAACTTTTAACAATATCGTTATTATTCTCATGCATCACACACATGCATCAATTGACAGTTAATTTATTTATTTCGCACGGTTCATTAAATAAAAGGAATAATTAGTTGTAAACAAGTAACGTTCGACTTAATTGAGTAACAACATTTGGAATAGCTTTTCCATATGCATTTCATTTAAATACAAATTTAAACATTAGTCTCCAATTAACTCGGCGCTGCCTTTAATTAGAAAATGTTATGCGCGACATTTGTCTGTTGCGCAAACGTAACAAAAACGACGTGGATCGTATTTATCGAGCAAATATTGCGTGGCCAATTTATGTTAAATAACAAAGCATACTCCAAAAAATCAATAATGCACAATTGAAACCCGGCGCCAAAGTGACTACAAAAATGTAAAATGTGCCGGGGCTTGAAATTCATCGGCGATAATAACAGGTTGACACAAAGTTTTAAATATTATAAACGACTGCAATAAAATTAACGAACTGCGTTGGAGGCTTCAATGAAAAAGGAATTTCCATTATTAAAGGAATACACCAGTAGTTTAATAGTATGGTGCCGACATTGTATTCCAATTTCGCTTGTACTCGAATAAAAGTATTCTACAAATTACAGAGAGTTATTAAATTTCATGAATCAAGGACAACGAATTCAGTGTACATTTCATAAACGCTACATTTCCAGACTTCACTAAGGTAACAAGTATAAACGGTTGGAAACATCACGCAATAATTGCCAGAGTTTCGATCGTCGGACGATTTTGATGTAAAATTAAACAATTCGCATCGTCCGGGAACCTGTGTCGAGCGATTGACCTACAAATGAAGCTACTAGTTTCAACACCGGCCAAGTCCACGTTTTGAATTTTCGAGAAAAACGCCAAAAACGTTTAATGATAATAATTATTAACAAAAAGTTTAACCAATGTACGTCCGTCATATGTTGTGCAAATGAGATCATTTTCCTTAAAAATGAGAATTTTTTAATGTTGTTAACAACAGATATTAACAAAAACATTTTGGACTTAGCGGGTTTTGAAACTGATATGTTGCCTTAATCTGTACTTGGCTGGTTTTGAAACTCAGAATATGGACTTGGCACACTCTTAAAAATGTCTTACTGTCACAACAAGAATTCTGCGAGAGAAAGAAAATCAGTTCTTTCACAAGATGACTTTCATTCTGTGGCAAACTGATTTTCATTCCGTAACAGCGTAGAGTGACATTCATGTTCTGAATAGGATCCCTTGCAGTCCCCT
>JABFPB010002086.1:0-21694 GCA_022817645.1 Ceratoteleas bidentatus
GGGAGTATGCGCAGTAACATGCAGATAAAGTGAGACTTCTGGTCCCATCTTGACAGATAAAGTGGGGTTCGAGTGTATATGATATTGTATTTTTCAATTAAAATCGACGGCGGATTACCCCCAATCCGTAAGAGATCATCCCAATCAACGCACTTTCCAGAATGAATTCATGCTTGAATTCATGCACGAAAAATGAGTTCACTTTGGAATCTAAAGTGATTCCAAAGTGAATCACTTTGGAATTCAAATGTCCGACTTTTTCCGCTCACTGTGAATGACCAAATTGAATTCAATGTGAACGAAAAATGAATGGTATATGAACTAAAAATGAACGTAATATGTACGTAATATGAATGAAAAGCCAACGAAAAATGAACAAAAATGAATGAAATGTGAACGAAAAGTGACCGAAAAATGAATTAAATGTGAACGAAAAATGAACGAAAAGTAAATGAAAAGTGAACGACAAATTAATTAAAAATGAACGAAAAATTCATTTTTCCTTCACATTTCAATTTGGTCGTTCACAGTGCACGGAAAAAGTCGGAGATTTGGATTCCAAAGTAATTCACTTTGGTATCGCATAGGACCTTCGTCAAAACCCGACGTAGGTTCTTACGTAGAAAGTGTCCAAAAATTGTTAACCCTTTCTCTACTGCGGACGTGTTAACACTCTCATTTAAAATGTACACAATGTCAATTTATTTTAAATGGGCGCGAATACGCGTCTGAGCGAAAGGGTTAATAGTATATTGTACACCTAGGGAGGAAAGTACGCGATACACACTCTAAAAAATAATGGTATCCCGCAAGTGGAATTCCACTTGAATTTTAGGGTAATCGGAAATTCCACCTGCAGTGATTCGAATTCCACTTGCCACAGGTGGAAACGGCATGTTGGAAGTAGAATATCCCCCTTCATTGTTCTGAATCCGTCAAATAGACAGTATAAGAATGAGGGAAGTGGAAGAGATACCATTTCTCTTAGTGTGCAAATGTAACTTAAAGTTCGGTTACAGAATTTAACTTAACTTGGTTAAAACACGAATAACTGCGTACGATTTTCAAATGTCTACAACTATCACTGATGTTTAATTATTTCTAAATAACTTAAACATTTTATATAATATTTTCTTGTATGTCTAGCATAAAAGATGTGGAAGTGATACGATTTTAAAATGCCATATTAAACGTGGTTTTGTGCCCACATAGAAATTTCATCCTATCACCGGGTGTAAGTCCACGGTGTTAAAAGGTGACAATTTTGCATGCTTCAAAAACATGCAAATAACCGTTTAATTAGATGAGAACTACCGTTTATAAGTCTGAACGCTGGCTTCTTATAAAAGGACGGCAAGTCATCTTTCTATCACCTAAGACTACCGTTCTGTTAGTAGCGCTGACCATAGGAAAGAAGCGTGGCACAATCCACCGTTTGAACCGTACTGTAAAAACGGTTGCGCGAAATCACGCAACATGTTGTGGAATCTGGTTGCTCTGCACAATATATTGTGTAAAATTACACAACATTTTGTATAGTCTGGTTACACTGCACAATATATTGTGTAAAATTACACAACATATTGTGTAATGTAACCAGAATACACAACATATTGTGTCATTTTACATAGATTTTTTACAGTGCGGCAATACACACCGGATGATCCGGTGTGTATTGCCGGTTCAAACGGTAAGACTTGACGGTTTGTAGGGTGAAATTTATCTCAGTGTGAAAATATTAAAGCATGAATCCTAAATCAATGCAAATTTAAATCTCATACAAATATCAACATTTCAAATTTTAATGAATTAAAAATATCAATTAAATGAACATCAATAAAATGTCTAAATCTAATAGGAGACATTTTATAAGAAATATCAATAACCCAAATTTTGATAGCACGATATTTTTAATTTGTCGTTCATGAGTCAGGTTTGTGTATATTAACATGTTGGATCGGTAATAAGTCGAACATATTTTTAACAACGGAACGTACGGTCAATTATAGCAGATTTGTCTTGCGTTACGTGTTACATTCCGAGACATACACACTCCCAGTGGATTCATTCATACCTAAAATCCGGTATCAAATTGCATTTTATCAGTATCGCCTTACAATTCGTGTTCGAGACGTAATGGATTGGATAAAGTTGCGTCTTATCATTTGTTAGATATACATTGTGAGTTTCACTCGAAATAATGTCACATTTAACACCAGAAGAAATAATCGAAATTGTTCATCATTTTTTTAACCCAGTACCTGCCACTGACCTCCAATAAATGAAATTTTTAGAACACTTTGGGGGACTTTTTAAATTAAAAAAATACTTCAATAGTGTTATCTTAGGAAAACATGTTTGCACAGTTTTTAAGGTGTTACATTATCCATGCTAAAGTCATGGAATGACCCAGTAAATGAAAAATGATTAAATACGATTGCTGATTTTGAATTGCATTTCTGTTTCAATTTGTGAATCGTATTTCTGCGATTGCAAACGATAGAAACATTATTATTTTATTAACTCATAAAATATTGTGATGAAACCTAGTAACTTATTTTATCGGCTGATAAATCACCTTAGTCTACTATTTGCCATCACGAGACTGGATTGTAATCGTAGTCTTATTCTCCGGTTCAGTACAGTTCATTTTACTATTTCAACTTCCAATTAATTTCTTCCAACATTTTTCTCTAGATAAGAACCATACATGAATGGTTGCAGGAATTCTGGGCCATAAGTCAGAGGGCCAAAGATAGAGTGATTTTACTCCAACAAATTGAAAACATGAGGTGGCTAGCTGCTTGTATAATAGGTTTTTTGATATTTTAGGGAACTAGTTCAATATCGGCGAACTCGAGCCCCTTATTTGTTATAATATTTTGGTTTCAGTATTCTTAAACTGGACGTTCATATTTATGGCTCCTCTACAGTTTTTTCCATTATTTTACAATGCTCAGTCTGCCAGCCAAATGTCACTGGACAAGTTCGTGACTTTAAAAACCCAGTACCCCCTCGTAAAGGAGCATTATGCATACACCGTTAAGATCATAGTGAACACGATAGGAATGACAGTGACACTTCTCGGCATTCAACAGTTCTTGAACTTTTGCTTTCTGATTCTTTATCATTTGAACTCAAGGTTACACGTTCTTTGGTGAGACTTCATTTAGATACAATCGACGCTCCTTACTAAACTAGGACATCTCAAATCTTGGTTGAAGACTAGGACATCTCAAATCTTGGCTGAAGACTATGACATCTCAAATCTTGGCTGAATACTAGGACATCTCAAATCTTGGCTGAAGACTAGGACATCTCAATACATTTTTGTATGGAGATGTCCTAGTCTTCAACCAAGATTTGAGATGTCCTAGTCTTCAACCAAGATTTGAGATGTCCCAGTCTTCAACCAAGATTTGAGATGTCCTAGTCTTCAGCCAAGATTTGAGATGTCCTAGTTTTCGTAAGGAGCGTCGATATGTTGGAGAGAATTTGACAGATTTACTGTGTTATTAGAAAATCGGTTCGTTATCAAACCTTAATGGGTAAATATAATAGATTTTCCACTATTATCACATAATTTCCAGGTTTAACACACCTATTTTCAGATATTTCCGCCTAGTTCTTCATCAGGGGAAATCCCAAGAAGAATGGCGTCAAAGACACTTTCCTCAAACTGATCCTATCTCGTTCTGGAAATGTTGTCGGAGGTAATCCCTAATAGCAATAAGGTAACCTCAAAGCACGCCTAACCTACTTCCCTTTTTCCCGACTGTAATCAGAATTCTGATGCAGCGCAAGCACAAACATTACTTCGCCTAGGACAATTTGGTTTGCAGATTGTTAATACACCGAAATAACAGGGAACGAGGGTGTAATAAAAGGAAGCGTGATCAACGCCTGGAACTATTTATCTAATTGCAACGCGGAAATATCTTGATTAAGGCGCAGCCAAATCTCGCTAAGTGTCACCGCGCAGCGCCTTCTACATTCTACTCCGGGAAAAAGGAACCGGCCGGAATATCGAACGACGGCCACTCGCATTATGCGTCCGTCCATTTCGTACTTCCGCATATTGATGAGCCCGTTTGCGGCATTATTCGGCCACATTACTTCCGCTACTTGGTTATTCGGCATCCGCCGTTCCGCGCAACTGTATTTTGTTTCTCCCGCGATCCATATCACCTTGCATGTTAGACTTTGCCGACGTTTCTCTGTAAGCCGACGTCGCGGGGGCAAATTCTTTGACGAATGCCAGTTTGTCTGGTTCGCGCTATTTGCACAATAGATGCGTCAAGAGGGTGGAAACCGAGAAGACGTGTGCGAGTTATGAAATCCGCGCGGAGGAAATATCAATGGCCCGTGGAGCGGCGCGAAATGCAATAAATTCGAGGGAACGCTGATTTGCGGAATTTGTGATAGCGAATGTTTGCCGGACCATCCGGATCCGTCAGTCCTTGCCGATTTCTCGCGTTTAAATATCTTTTCCCGCCATTCGACGGAGCGTCTGCCTTTGTCGAAAAATGAACTCCAACTCCGAAATTGTTTTACACTCCATTTTGAAATTAACCCGATTCGGCTGAACGTTCTAATTCCCCGGAGCAACGTAACTCGAGCGCAAATACGGCAACCCGTTCAAACAGCGCCAAGTCTGTCTTACGTTTCGCGTAATTGTATTGTATTTCGTATCAAAAACCGGGTGTGCAAAAACCGGTCGGATTACGAGAACCGTCGGTGCGGTTGGCGCGGGAAGCGACGATTTTTTGTCGCCCGAATGTCTCGTGCCCCGCGAAGGCACTTTTTCGATTCGCTCGACGGCTACTTCATTGATTTCAGATAAAGACGTTTATTGACGCGACCGTTCCAGCCGGCACGTCGATTTTATAACAATTTCCTAAGCCGTATCCATTGATACGTGCGATCTGTACCTAATCCTGGAGAAAGAGTGCGCATAAAACTGTCGCAAAGTTTGCCAGACGGAGTTGCCGCACGCTGCCAAGATTGCGACATTTGCATTCCCCTCGGACGCGAAAACAGTCGGAGCGCGCGCGCCGTCATCCCGGCAATTGATATTTCGCAACCGGACCCTGAAAGCTCCGAAAGCCGAATAATTCGCGGCGAGGCTAATCGCGATGCAACTTGGCGAATAAATCGCCAGGAGCCGCCGGTCGAAAAAGCGCTAACTTCCGTCGTTAATTAAGTCCTTTTCCGTGATCGCGCGATAATTCTATGGCGGCGATTTTGCGGAGTTGTTTTTCCACGACGGTTTCTGCCGGTTCTTTATCGGTGACTGAGGAAAGGATGTGGTACTGATATGGTACTGATATCGTTCTAATATCGGGACGAGTGAGACAATGTATCTGGTCATTTTCTCAGTTTCGCGGAAGTTACGTATAGGCAAGTATCTTTGGATGAAATATGTTAATATTACCGTGATTAGGAGTAAAAATCCTTTAATTTAAGTACAAACATGGCCATGTTTGAAGTTTAAAAAAACTGTTTAATATTAGGAAAAATTGTACTAATTTCTAAACTTTGAAATGTGGTCCAGATTGTTGAATTAAACTCATTGAAAATGGCCTGTAGGTAATCCGAATGAGGAATTTTTGTATTCCAAACACACTACTCTGAGTAATTTCAAGAAAACGTTACAAAACCATTTGAAAATGTTTTATCTTTCCAAGTCCTATCTGCTGTTATCGTAAAAGATGTAATTCGAGTTACAATTTATACGGCACTGCAAACATTTTGGTACAGAGTCAGTGCAATTAATGGACAATTAAGACGAGTGAAAAGCGAATTTGCAGCAGAAATCGACGAGAATTCGAGTGTCATGTTTATGGCGAACTTTGGCATTGTGGTGGCAAATCTAATTTCCCTTTGGAGAGCGAACGTTACAGTGCCATTCAGTTTTGAATGAATTGTCGTCGAAGGATTTCGCGTATCAAACTCGAAATATTAATTGTTTTCGATTCGCGCGCTTCGGGAGTCCTTCGGGGTCTGATTTATGGATGCTGCCGCGATTGTCTGTTTTGATCTCGCGCATGAATAAGAAAGAGAAACGCGCGTCTCACGGCGCCGTCACGTGAAAAGAGATTCGCTTTGATAACGGGGGCCCTTTGTGCCGGCTCTTTTAATGCTTGGACGTTAAGGAAATGGCGCTTCGAGTGCGACATTATCGAATTATATTTATCTCTTTTAAGTGATACTTTTTATGACGTCGAATAGCATGGCGGAGTGGTCGATTTTCAACGACGGCACCGAACAATTTCCGGCTTTTGATACTCGAATATGAAAACAGGGTCAAAATCCTCTCCGTCGTTCCTTCTCGGTCGAACGGTATTCGCGATTCAAAATCGTTTCGAACTCTAAAGATTCCACCCCAAGTTTTCATTTCCAAGATAAATTCTTTTGAGCAGATTTTTTCGTCCGGTTCAACCGTAGTTTCGATCCCTTCATCCTTCAGAAAATAGTAGAATTGAAAGGAATCCAATCCGAATCTATTCGACGACAGAATCGAGTTTTTTTCTGCATTTTTTATGGGACCACTGATCCCACATTGCGGATCAAGATGGGACATTCGAGATACGTCAGTCACAAAAAGGACGAAAATAATGAACGCGCCTCCCGAATTTTGATTAAATGTATAAATACACATGTCGGCGCAAACAAGGGCGCGTAGGCGCGTGTAACGCGTCGACGTGGAAATGAATCATGACACTGACATACTCTTCTCGTCATGTTTACAGTGTTCCCTCCATCACCCTACTTCACTCCATAATCATCTTTCCCGGTATCAAGTCCCGTAACACATCCGCGCGATTGGATGTATGATAATGCGCGCGACGCTTGATCGTGAAATATATAGCGCTGCGGCGCAGTTTTCGGGATTTAGGGGTGCGTTCAGACGCGTGGACAGGCGAAATCAATTTCGCATCATCAAACCCAACGGCATCCGACGTTTCTCGTAGAATCGTCAATTTCTCGTAGAAAGTGCGACCGAGACGTAGGTTATGTGCGGGAATTCTTTCGTCCCGGCGAAATCGTTTCAACCGACTGAAATTAATTTCACCGTCGCCCGAAATATGTGTCAAACCCTAGCTCACGCGGGAACAGAAAGGAGAGCTTCGTTCCCGGTTCAATTCCGCGGAAGAATAAATTCCGCGCGAACACTTCGGGATGATATTTAATTGAATTACAGCGCAGCGAAATAATTCCTGCCGCTGCAACTTGTCGTCGCAAACGAGAGCTTACTCGCGAAGTTTCACGCGTATCGCGATTCGTAATAAGCACGCACTCGAATCGGTCCTTTGAGGCGGTCCTACGTTGGAGTCACTAATCGCGGCAGCTTCTGCGCGTTTTGTATGAACGCGATATTGTCGTGGCCGGTTTAATTTCGAAGGGGATAACTTGTCTCGAACAAATGAAATTCCGAGGCTCGCGGGGGTTTTAAAAAGACGTTACGACGCGCGCCGCGTGTATCGGCAGGTGGAAATAAATTCGGTTCGGCCATTTCCAGCGGATAAGTCGGTGGCGCGATTTATTTATGGCGGCGCGCTGCTTTGATTATTAAAAAGGTGTATGGATTTTCTTGGTTGGGAAACTGACTGGCAAATTTTCAGCACGAAAAGTCTGTCTATTCTATGTTGATTTTTTCGTAGGACTGGATGTGTCATAAGTGGGAGTCAATTCTAAGTGGGAAAGGTGAAGATGAATTAAGTAAATCTCATGTCGAAGAGTGGCGAATGTACTTTGGGCGACATTTTTCGGGGTTATTGAGATATTTACTGAATTAACCGATATTTCTGTGATATAGGTTTGGAGATGTTTAATTAAAATTTGTGAAACGCCGCGAATGCCGATAATATAGGATCTGGGGGAGGATGTGAGTTTTGAAGAAAGGAAGGTCTTGTAGTCAAAGGGTTGCCTTGGAAAATTATTCGAAGAACGCAGTTTTTGAATTCGTTCTAGATGGAATGTCACATTGTGAATTTGTAGCATCTATTAAATTTATGTTTTCAATATTGTATTATAAGTTGTGTGAAGCAACAACTATGTCAGCGAAATTGTTTCTTAAGGATGTTGCAAAGTAGCATGTTTGGATGCGAGGTACCAAAATATTTGAATGAGTTTAACAAGTTTAACAAGCGTTTATGAGAAATGCAGTAAAGTTGATGAAGCAAATCGTGCTACCTGGATTGTAAATAAATGGATAGTGAATTCAACTACATGCAAATTAAATCAATCAATTCAGTTTGTTAAATGGATTACGATCAATATACAACTGGTTGATCATGCGACAGTTTTATGCAATATAATGATTTTAACTACTCGTTTTCTTAGTGCGAACGTAAGAATATACTTAATTTTAACCAAAACTACTTTAAATGAAACTTACGCTTACACGGAATCCATCTACACCTTCTTTCAGAAGCGTTCAAAATTCAGGTATTCCAAAAAATCGACCAATTTTAAAACACTTCATATATTTTAGTGCTTTGAGATTATACCATTCGATTATACTAATTGAGTAGTTAAAAGTTCAAATGGTAACGTCTTACTATTTGAGTGGTAATACTTGATTGGTAAGATTGTTCCTTAAATGTATCTAGATAATTAGCCTTGTAAGCTGTTGTATTTCTAATAATAACTAGTAGATAACTATACTCTGAGAAAATTATTCCAGTACATTTTACTATATCATTTAGCAATCGCGACGTATGGTATCATATTTGGAGAAAAATAGTATTTCTTCGAAAAACTTTTCGCAGATGATATATTAAATTTTACTGGATTTTCCTTTAAAGATATAGCAATTATGTCCAAATGGGATACGATACGCTACATTACTATATGATATCGTAAAATTTATTTCAATTCGAATAAATTTTATACATCACTTTTTATTTATATCTTTGCTAAATGTCATTCGATTTCAGCTGAAATGTCACAACCGTATGGTCGGCGCAAAATAACATTGTACTACTACCATTTTAACATCATGGCATTTAAGTTCCAAGACTTGACCACTTACCATAACAACTTTACCACTTCAACTAATTCGCGATGTCAACTAAAATTGCTATTTTAACGATTAATTGTCCTCGATCTAAATTTATTAAATCTCATGAACACTTCTATCTCTTGTGGTATTTTCCACAAAGTGTTCCAAAAATGCTACACAAGCTTAAGGGGGGATCCAAGTAAAAAGCAACTTTTTGCGATAATCGGCTGTAACTTCTACAATAATACGAATTTTTCAAAAATCTAACATAGTTTTGTTAAACATACTTTTTCTGGTATGTATTCAAAATTTCAAGTCAATATTTTGAAAACTGTCAGAGAAGTTTAGTTTTTTGTAAAAACGTTTTTCGCAAATCTTTCAGGAAATTCTTCAAAAGTGGGACCTGAGGGGGCTATGTTGAATGTTATTCGATTCCCCATAAAAAATTATGTAAATCACAAAAAATCCCTTTAAGTTAATTTTAACACATAGCTGACTCGATCACTTGGGTCCCTCCTTAACTTAAGGAACACTGGTTTCTACAACTCAAACTCCTCAAAACTGGCATGCACCTACTCTACCTTCGAGCTCCCACAAATCGCCGATTCCGCGCGAACCACTCGACCGTCTGCCGCATCTAAACATGTCGAGTGTCCCGCGCGACTGACTCTCCCCTTCGTAGCCCAGGGTTCCTCTGCAAGCGGGTCGCAATAAAGGGTTAGGGGGCGGGGGATTTAATGCTTTAATAAGAATCGTGACGTGAAAAATGTGAACGTGAAGCGGCGATCTAATTGGTCCGGATTACGGGGAGATATGCGAGGAACGCGCGGCCAGACCTGGTCCCGGCCGGGAAAAATATGCGCCGGGTCCGGAGTTTCGCAGCACTGAACTTACACCATTTATTCGTGGGATCTCGATGCTCGGAATGTAGGTGGTCTCCTCGCGGCCGCCCGAGTAATATCGGCCCCTGCTTATCGAGGAATTCGGGCTGCAATGACTGCACGATAGCGTCGCGGTCACCGCGGAAGAGCGCGATTTGGCAACGGGCCTTTGTTGCGAGCCGCAGCGCAAGGCGAACCGCAATTCCGAGGCCATCTCGGCGCACAGCGACTGTGTTACCATTACGCCCGGTCAATTCGCCGGGGTTCGATTTCACGCCGATAGCGTGAGGAAGGTGCGTTTGCGGAGCATGCAGGCAGTTCCGTTGAGGCGCAAGATGCACAGAGAGAGCGTGGACAAAGTCAAGTGAGAAAGAGAGAACAAGGCGGGCAGGTGCAGGTGGAAATGGGGTGGATTCTTGATCAATGAAGTGAAAATGAAACATATATGGTCCGTAATGAAATTCTCTAGACACTCGGAGAAAAATGTAGGATTTCGAACAATTAAATGGTAACCATAAAAAAGATTACACGGAGAAAAAAGGATACTAAATTTTCGAATAAAGTATAGAAAAAGAATTATATATGTAAGTAATCAGAAAAATTCAAACACAGTGTATGAAAAATTGCGATAAATATATGAATAACTCTAGAAGAATATTAGAGTTATTCAGATATTTATCCCAATTTTTCTATAAAACGCTGTAAAACTTATATAAACTTATACATTTATATATAAAACGCTAACTTTTTCAAAATTACTTTAATTTGTACACCAGTTCCTATTGTTCGAAATTAACATTTTCCACCTTACGATGATATTCTCTTTGATCATTAAAGCTAGATAATTTTCACCCACAATTAAAATTAATATTGACCTGCGAAAGATGTTATACTAAGCAATCAACTACATTATATCAAACCATGTAAAATATATCATTCAGGAGATATTCCGTTTCTTCCGCGAGTAAACGTATTTAATATTTAATAGAATGAAGTGTGCTTTACAAATGATACGCAGCCTGAAGCTATGAAATAATGACGCCGTCAGAAATGTTTTTGATAATTATCGGTACACCCATTTGAAATTGTGTTTCATTTGTAACAGGATAACTTTAAAATTTGTATCAGTATGTTGGAAATAATTGCACGATGATTCATTTAAATTCATCCCGAAAATACATTGCAAAATTTCAATTTACAGTGAAAGTGGTGAAAATTGTGGATGCAGATGTATGAGCGTATCAAACTTGGCGGTTTTATGATGACGGGCTATACTGAGAATGACTTCATTATTTCGAAATCGAATTTTTATAGGCTAATAACTTTATATACCCTTACTCAAGTCCATCAATATTCTTTCATTTTTCCAACAGTTTATTTCACCAATCAATGTTCAACAATAGTCTACCAGTTCCACCGTTCTTCACGAAAAATCGAATTATAAACGGGCATACAAGTTTATTCAATGACATTTAACGTTGTTTTCACAGTTAAAGCATCAATTCACAAAGCTTCTCTTTTGCGAAAGAATACACTGGAAATTAGTTACAAGTTGAAAGCTTCAAACAAATAAAGAGCGGAATGAATTGTCTGTCAAATAAAATACATCCTGAATAATACATCACTCGAACAGAGATATTTCTTTTCCAACCGAAATGGAACATAAAATAATCACGCAAGCACGTTTTAATCACCGTTTTGATAAGACGGTTATATTGCGCAAAACATACTGTTGTACCGGTTTTCACCTAATTGGTTCTTGCAAAGTTTATGTTATGTTAATAAATGATTCAGCATTTACCGAACTGTTAACTGTGATAAAAACTGCTCATCCCTGGAAAGTAGAGATCAGAATCCGAAAATAAAGAAAATAAAGAAAGTTCGCACCGAATGAAATTTGCGATGAAACGTACTTTCCCTCTAAATGTACGTTAAAACTTTTCGAAAACCTGCGACCAGTCGGGAAACTCGAGTCGTAAGATCAAATTTTCAGAGGCACGCGATCTCATTTCGAAAATCGTCGACTTATCACAATCGTGTTTCAGTTTTCAATGTAATCTGGCAATTGACCCTCTATTTCGTTCAATTCGCAGTCGATTTGCGAAATGTCTGAAAGCTTTTCCCGTCGCACAATTAAAATGCGTCATAACAATTAAACCGAAAATGCGCGCGAATATTTTTCATTTGGATGGCAGAAAATAATGCATCATAGGAATTAATTGATCGCCAATGATAGCTCTCGACAAATAAAACCAGCATCTGATTTGTCAAGCTGCATTTTAAAACCTTTTTCATTGTTTCCCTTTATCTGCGCATTATTGGGCAGATAGAGGGAAACAAATTTTTATGTTTATGTTGGTTAAACATAAACGAAAATGCGACCATGCGTATCCATGCGAAAACGCTCATGCCTTGCTCAAATATATTCAATATGCGATGCGAATAATATATTTCGAGAAGCAGCGCATAGAAAACAGCGACAAGGCAATTTTCGGCACAAAACAGCGAGGGATAATGTTTCATTCATAACACTATTAATTCGCCAATAAAATGCAGTTTCTGCGCGATAATTAAGCGAAAAAGGAGGGACGCGTTCGGAGGGAAAAAAGCGGTTCAGACGAACCCATTAAATCGCTCGTCAAACTGCGACGACTACTTTCTAACGTTCCGGGCTCCAATTTGGCCAATTACAAAAATGTCGCGGAAATTTGTAGCCGGCGGCGCTTTTGTCCGCGAGAGCCCGGCCGATCGCTTGTAATTTTCAATCCGAAATGTCGCCGGAGCCGCCTGTTATTGTGCGAACTTTCGCGATTTAGGGACGAACTTTTTTCGGCGCCGTTATCGCCGCGGAGTTCATTGAGTCGCGATGTCACTTTAGGGCTAATGTAACGGATGCCCTCGGGCGACAAAAATCGCGCGCGAAAAAATGCCGGCATCGATTTTCGATCCATCATCCGGCGAAATGTTATTCACGAGCAGAAATCCGGCCGAAGTGAACGGTCAAAGGGTGCAGTTATAAATTTCGGGTCGACGCAGTTTTATTTAATTCCTCGGGAACGCGTTTGGAGAAGTTTAACTTTGAGTCGGCGTTGATTCGACAGCGACGTTTAGGGTGAAATGTAATATTTATATTTGTTTATTTGTAATATTTATGAAATGTAATATGTATATTTTTTGTTAATATAAAAAATACTGTTAAAATATATTTGAATTTGCACAGTAGGGGTGTATAGAATATTTCAAGATGGTGCAATATCTAATAAATTTAGTTTATTATTATGAAATTCGTGCAATTTTAGGAAAGAGATGTAATTTCACACAACATGCAGTACTTTTAAATCATACAATGTAAAAGTTCGCATTTCAGCAAGTATGTTTTATTTTTTGAAATATTAACGTAAAGCTGATGGTTGATATTACACTAAGAAAAATACACGGAAAAAAACGAACTTCGAATCAGATAAATCGGTTTATCTAGAGATTTCTTTACAAAGTGAAAAGAATTTATTTTAAATCTAGGGTGTTAATGGGGATTAATCTTTAATTCTAATTAGTATTAAATTCATAAAAATAAATTGTTCAGTAAATTTAAATCAACTAAAACTATAATTTAGCGCTGTTAATAATTTGAGGTTATGTTTCATTAATTGGGCAATTACATTTTTTAAACGCAACATCAAGTTATCTGGTATTTAATTGTTTTCAATATACATTACTACAGTTTTTTAATACAAATAGTTCATTAATACTTGGGTTACTAAAATACTACCGACGGTCCGTGTGATTTTGCACGGATTTTTCTCAGTGTAGAAATCTTGTTACTCTTTCTGCTGTTTTGGATCGTTACGAGTTTGCACGTTGCTTATTTAATCGACGGCAAATAAAATTAAGATTCGCAATCGACCAACCGGATCAAAAAGCAGCGCATGCTGGATCGCCTGCTTAATATTTCAGATGTCTTGGGTTCGCCTGCGGTCGCGTTCGCACACATTGTGCCGGCGCTGTTTGCAGCACGCCGACTACCGACAGAGCGCGCGCTCATGAAACTTGCACGATCGCACGGCGCATCATAATTGCGTATTTATGGGGGATAAGGAAGATGTAGATATTACATCCGCAAATCGACTGAGCGACTTCCAACGTTCCTTCGACGAGATTTCGGATTTCGCGCGGTGGCAAACTGCATTTTACGACGCAAGGAACAAATTAGGTGTTGGTTTGATCTTTTAGGTGTTTTACATTGCAAGATTTCAATTGATGGGAATGCCGGTTAAGGGAGCTGTTTTGGTATTGATGACCCAAGTTTAGTGCCACGGAGTTAGTACCTTTATAAATAAAAAAATTAAAAAATAGGAATAGCCTATTTTACATCATAAATCCAACCTAGCGAGATTCTGCAATTTTGGAAGAATATAACTGGATAATAATTCATAATTTTTAGAGATTTTCAAAAATAATGAAATTTCATATTTTTGTCTAATTATAAACGAAAAATTAAATTTCATTATTTCATAAATTCGTAATTAAAATTTATGATTTGTTAGACAGTTATATTCTTCCAATCTTACAGAATCTCGCTATGATCGATTTATGATGAAACGGTTATCCGTACTTTTTTTTTTATTAAGAAAGACACTAACTCCACGGTAGCAGAACTTGATGAATTACAAAATGGAATTACAATATCTCGGTTATAAAAACGCATACAAATATGTTTGGACAGCATGCCAAAAATGTAGCGTGTTGTTGTTTGAATGATTACAAATGAATTAAATGTGAATTCCTTTAGTACAAATTTCAACTTTAATATTACAACAGGACTGTCGTTTACAGAGAGTTGAAATGTTGCTTATTGAATGTTAAATCATGCTTGGAAAACCACAACGTTTTCCAAACCTGAATCTAACATTCAGTAAGAGACATTTCAACGCACCATAAACTGAATTGTGTGTTCTGGTTTGCGAGTAAAATTTTTTTGACAAACCACCGTAAAATTACATTTACTACT
This sequence comes from Ceratoteleas bidentatus, assembly GCA_022817645.1. Classification (NCBI taxonomy): domain Eukaryota; kingdom Metazoa; phylum Arthropoda; class Insecta; order Hymenoptera; family Scelionidae; genus Ceratoteleas; species Ceratoteleas bidentatus. Next base: position 14,897 of record JABFPB010002086.1, read on the forward strand.
TCATTATTCAACGGTATCGTCTTTACGAAACAAACAATCCTTATTTGATAAAGCCAGAGAATTAATTTATAGAATGAAGTAAGATACTTTTATTTGAAGAAAAACAAAATTTAGGATTTGCAGTAGTGAAAGTTTTATTGTTTTATTATGCAAACTTGATTTATCCATCCAATGAAATTTATTTGAACATTAATGCCGCACTCTGAAAACAATCATTTAAAATCTATCAGATTCCTTTGATATTTAATTCGCGCTTTTGAATGTAGCGCTGATGTTGCGTAAAAAGAATCCTTTAATTATTAAAGGAATATGCTGAATTTGAAATGGTATTCCTTTATGTCTTAAATGATTGACTCTTAAGTTCAATAGAACTTTCTGTTATATTTTAAATTCTTCCTTCATATATTAAAGTAATCATTTGACATTTAAAGGAATGCAAATAAAAGGAATATTCTTTATTGTTAATAGAACATTTTTGAGAGTGCGAAATTCGAGCAAAATTGAAGCTCTTCAAATTACATATTTCATTAAAATACAAACACCATTTATGGTGACCCAAATACAGATTCAGTTATATCGCATAAAGGATTCGTTTGAAACGAATGAATTTTTAAAATTCGTTATTTGCTTGTGTCCAGTATATCTGTTTCGATTATTTCCCAGTTGTTTGAATTTAATTAAAAGACTCAAACAGTTTGAATCGCAAACAGTTTGAAAAAAATTAATTACCCATCATTTAAGTAGTTGTGAACGATTGTTAAACAATATTGCTATTTATTTCCGTTTCTCTAACTTAAGTTTTTCTTAGATCCCGATACCGTTGAGGCGAATTCTTTAAGGTTCACAAAATTCTATTTTTTTAAATAATTACTCAATTTTCTAACTCACTAAGCAACAAGTAAGCTACTTACTCTGTCAGACTGTGTGTTTTTCTTCGAGTTCCAGCAGAACTCCAAAATGGCCACGAGGATCGCCAATGCCAGACCGCACAGGAGGACCACGAAAACGCCACCTGGGGAACACACGAAACACCTCCATTAATCCCTCAGAGAAATAAAAAATGACGTAAAATCGTGTGCGTAATGGCTAACGTCCACTGCCGGCGATCTCCCCCCTCTTTCACCCATTCTGACCCTTTAAATTACTTAACCCGAAAAAGTTTTGCCGATAACACCCGAAACATTTCAGCTTTCTCACTAAAAATCGTTCGACCGATTCATCCCAAATATAAATTTCGATATTCTAAATATTTCTAAATTTGATAAAATTCAGCTTTACGATCAAACCCATCAAAACTAACTAAAATAATAGCAAACGGGAAAATTTTCAAATTTCTTAAATTTTTTTAATTTTTTAATTTCTTAAATTTGTAACAATTTCGCAAATTTTTCAAGTTTTTCAAATTTCTCAAACTTTTTAAAATTGTCACATTTCTGAATTTCTTAATTAATCACATTTATGAATTTCTCCAGTTTCATAAAAATTTCACATTTATTAATTTTTTCAAATTTTCATCTAATCTATTTTTTTTGTAATTGTTTAATGTTTAAAACAATTTTGCTAATTTCTCAAATTAAAAACAGGGTGCCCTTCAAAATTATTGTCGAAAAGTTCGGGCGATTTTCAGGTCTTCTAGGCTATAATATTATATTTTTCCAGCTTAATTTTGCTGTTATGATGTAATATCCCTAACAATATATAAGCAATTATCAATTTGTCCGTTAAATAAATTAAAAGGCACTCGATTTATGTTGGAATAGCTTTATGAAGATTAGAACTAAAAGGATCTTGGTTTCTTATTTTTTATAAATCAATAAGGAATTCGGAAAACAAAACTCATTGATAGATCTTTATGATTCTGATAAAGCAGTAGTATGAAAAAAGTGAGTAAAACAAATTAGTATTGTTATTAAAAGACTTATGCTCGGAAATTAAACTTAAGCTTCGGCCTGAAGTTCCAGATTATGTTTAATAACGCATATTTGTAAAATCTATCAACTTTTCACATTTCTCCGATTCGCTAATTTAGTTCACACCACAATCTCCTTAAGAAATTCCGAAATGTGAAAAATTTAAGAAATTTGAAAATTCTCACATTTCCTATATTTATTGTTTTAGTTAGTTTTGATGTTTGAAGTTCAACAACCTGAAGTTGAATTTTATCAAATTTAGAAATATTTTTGTATCGAAATATTCAAATTTTACATACAATTGGCGTGAACGGTGTGAAGTTGTCGTTCCCGGATTTGACATTCTGGGAAGATTATTTTTGGCAAATTTTTTTCCCTGGAATTTGCCCCTTACCCAAAAGACTTGCATGCATTATCATCGCTTCGACGGATTCCCGCGTTTCACCTCAAGAATTTCACCGGCCGGCATGTGCACGCGCCCCGCATTTCCCGTGCTACAATTGGATAAACTTGCGCAACGACGACAGGTATCGTTGCAATGTCTCGACGAAATTCGCCATTAAACATAACCGATATTCTTTTCCGCATTCCGCTAATGCTGTTCTGGTACGGCGCAGGTATTTTGCGAATGTTTGACGAACATTGCGATGCTTTGTGAGCGTGCAAGCAAAAATCGCGCGGGTCGACAGAGGCTTACAAAAGCGGCGATTTTCGACGGTAGTTAAAGTTGGTTTTTGAAGGATTTTTGAAGGATTTTTGTAATGGGGAAAGTCAGATTGGGTCGGTGGCAGTGAGGAGAACGTTCTCACGGTGGAAAGGATTTGTGAACGAAAAGAAAGTTGGCTGCAAATCTATCAAAGGTATCGATTTCGGTGGGGTATTATGAGAGTGGCCGGGGACAGTGAAACGAAGCCTATTAGATGTGTCCATTTTTCAAACGAGCTCTAAATTGAATTAAGGAGAACGGTAGTTTAATGGACAAATGTGTCTTATGTTTGAGAAGCATTGATAAAAGTTAGACCTGCGAAAGAATTGGGATTTTGAGTAGTAATTTTAAGTTCAAGGAGGAAAAGTTAACCAATGAGAATTTTTGTATCGTATCGTCTTCCATACTGATTGATTAATTTAAATTCCACGTGGAGTTCAAGTTAATCAGACTCAAAAAGCACATGGAATTTTACAGTTGAACAGTAACTATTAGTTATAACATATTTTAGCCAAGACACTTTTTAAATAAGAGTATTTATCAATTTGTTTTTTCAACAGTAAAACATAGATTTTTTTTCTATAAACCTACTTTAAATTATGATTAAACATTCGAATTTGACGAATAGACTAGAGTAAAGTACTAAAAAATAGGACGTGAAGACCCCAGTCGACGTTTACATAACGTGTTCAACATGAATACTCTCTAATACAGATTAATAATAAATGATAAAACTTACTTTCGTCTTGTTTCTCATTGATTCTTGCATTAAATGAATGTAAAATATGACAATTTTAGTTATTTACAATAAAAAAGCAAAATATTTCTTTAAATTTCACCTTAGAAACCTTACGGAGTTTCAGTCTTCAATACACGTATTTCAGATAATCTTCTGGACCTTTATCCGCAATAGAAGCTTACAAAATTTCTTCCGTTAAAAAGAAAATCTTGAAAGCCTCAAATGTCCGATGTTTAGACCTACATTTTTTCATGAAAAAAGCTATTATAAAATGTGGAAATGTATACAGTTTGGGTCAGATTAACCCTTCAGCTCCCATGGCCTAGGTCAGTACAGTCTACTGACCCAATTTAAATTGTAATATTTTCATAATTGAACCGAATATTGACTAACAAAACATATCTCTCACAATGGGAGGGATATCGATCGGCCGTTGCTTTTGGGAAATTGAAGGGTTAATTCTAGTGGATTTACATAGAAAATGATCTAAATCACTGTTTCTTACGGAATCGAAATGGCGGAAGGATGCCGAAGAAAAAATTGTTTACGAAATCAATAACGATTCAGCAGCTTCCGGAGTGGAATAATTCATGCGTCCATTCCCCCGGAAGAACTAGCGGAAAAAACGAGCGTATTGGTCGCGGAACGCTGAATTACGAATTTCGCCAGCTGCTGTTCATGCTTCGGTTTTACGCCGCGCGTTACGTAATGGCGGCGATTTTTCATAAATTACGGACACGCTCGTGTCTCGCTAATAATTTGTCCCGCGTGTGCCTCCTGGGCAGAGTTACGTAAGGGGCCGGGTTCGCGCGCAGACCCGGTGCGTGGAATTTATATCTTTAATGGAACTTCGTTAAAAATTAACGACGATGCCGGGTTGCTGGGCGATAAGGCGATTTGTGGTCCAAAATTGAAGGCAATTTCGGGAGAAAAATCAGCTGGAGAAGATCAAAGTATGCTACTATTTGTTTTATTAGTATATCTCAAATCGCCATTGTCCTAACCTAAATTCTTCATATACGTGGATAAAATACTTAGAAGAATGATAATTTCACACGAAAATGTTTTGGACAGAGTTGATGTAAAATATGTTGTATCCCGGCTTATTTTAGAGGACATTTCATTTGGTAGGATTTTCTGGAATGAGTCCGGATTATTTAATTTTAAGAAAGCAACGTTTGAAACTAATTTTCCCGTGGGAAATGAATTGTTGAGTGATTTTGTTACTAAACAATTTCTATTTAACTGGAATACATTAAAGGTAAAATTAATAATTATTTACAAATCAATGTTCAACACATCTGGAATAGAAACAAAATCAATAATTCTACAAATTGGTCAGTATTTATCCGACTATCTTAATCGCAAAATTCAAATATCCAAAGTGGTAATTCGTTTACATTCTTTAATTGTCTGTCAAAATATTTCAAAACTCTAATCAGAAATGTTCTGATTTCGTTCCATTAGAATTTCTTTCATTCCCTTAACTCAGATATTCAATCTTTTTCTTTCAATCGTCGAATGCGAGTCAGTTATTTACTATTTACTTTTACGACGTAGTAATTTTAACCTTTTTTACTCCCCCTGGTTCAGACCATCAAAAACATATGATTCCCCGTACGTTTGAATCACGCTTAACCGTCCAAGTTTCGTATCGCGAAATCGCGTGAATTTCCACCGAATAAAAGGTCCACACAGGCGGCGCACAAGATACGCAACAAGCCGGCCAAATTCGACGACATACGATGTGCGTGGTTTTCCAAACTAAGATGGCGCCCCTAATGCCCGAAGTTTCCTTGGGCTCGGGCTTTTGTGACTGTCAAGAAAATATGTACAAATTTTGGCAATAACCCGGCGCGTGTCCGGGGGTCGGGCACGCTCGACTAAATTCTCCATATTCGTTGCGCAAAGAATGCTGCTATGTATTCATGGTTGCGCGCCGCCAGGGGACTTTATCAAAAGTTGCCCATTTTTCCGGAAATGCCCTTCGCCGGAAACCGCAGTGTCTTGTTTTTCCGCCAACGAACGCTAATTCGATCTGGAAAAACTTACTGCGCTAATTTGAATTTATCAGCCAAGCAAACTCGATTAGCCTGACGAAACAACGAGAGGCCGTGTCGGTCGATAATCCTCGAAGGAAGCGGTCTTGGGAAACATTGCGAATACTGGATAACCTTCGAGCGATTGCATAAAAATGGCACAACTCCAGCGCTCGATTATTGGTAAATAATTTGCTTCCGATTGTTTGTTTATAATCACGAGAATATCGTGGAGGAGATAAGGCAAAAAATGGCCGGCAATCGCGCGGAACGTTTCTGTGGATGGCTTGGAAATTGGAATACTTGGGGCAAATTTATAAAACTTGGTGTAACTCGACGAATCGAACGCTTTGAGGCAATCGAAGCGGGTTTCCGCGGGATGAATAATTCGCTTTTTGCGGCGCGCGCGGAAAAACTTATGAAAGCTCGGCAATTATTGCGCCGAAGGGTTTGCGGCGTCGGAACCGAATTTCCTGATTGAAATTCGCGCCGGAATAAGTGTCGCGGGGTTTCGCGCGATTTACTGCGGGGTTTGACGGGGACGCGGAATAATTTTCGCCGGGGTTCCGCGGGAATGCAAATCCCGCGGCGGAACGCCGCTGTGGGATTGTTTGTCCGAGAAACCAAGAGTCCCCCGGGCTAAGGAAACAAGCGCTAACTTGTGCCGGAGTGGCGAAAATCATCTCCAAGTTTACACGCAGTCACATTGGTTGCGGAATAGGTGTAATGGACACTCGACCTGGCACTCCTTCGAATTCAATGTATTTCATGTCAGCAGTGGAAAGGGACGCCCATTAAGCCGGCATTTGCATCGGCGGCGAAATGTTGAACGCGAGTTGGAGTTCGCGGCGAATTTGATTTGCAGCCTGATTTTTGCCGAGATTCGATTAATTGCGAGCGAAAAGGCGCAGAAGACAGAGGTCACGTAAACATTTCCGCGCGAGGGGTTTTTGGAGAAATACAATTTTTTGAGGAAAATATTGCACCGCAATTGTTTGCGCAGTTTTCCGCTTCGAAATTGAGTTTTATCACTTCGGTAATCTTCGCGCGTTATCCCGAAATGCCGGGAAACAATTGCCGCCAAGCGATACCGGGCACTATTTTGTTGTTCTTCGGAAGTGCTGTTAAACTTTCGGTCATTAATAGTTTTTTACGGTTGTTCTTAAATTACCTTGCAAAAAGGAGCAGCTACGACGTGTGCGCCGCTCGGGTCACCCGGGTGCCCTTTCGTGCACGCTTAAGTGATTTTTATACCGACTCTAAATTCGACGTGGACTTCGCGAATTTTCCCGTCGAAACGGAATACAAAAACGCATTGCTCCACTGAAAATATGTTCTGTAAAATTACGACAATGTAGCCGGAAAATTCCGACACTATAGCCGGAATATTACATTCGAATTGTA
>JABFPB010002087.1:0-21693 GCA_022817645.1 Ceratoteleas bidentatus
CAGTGTAGCGGCCAAAAGTGGAACTAATTAGGCTCTCGTGCCGAAAGCTGTCGCTTTCGGCACTCTAACCTAATTCGTTTCACTTTCGGTACGCTACACTGACGTGAAAAATCGTATCGGCATATAAAATAGTTAGAAAATAGTAAAAACATAGTTAGATAAATAGTAATATACTATTTATCTAACTAAGAGTAAGTGAAGTGCAAAAAAATGCAAGTGCACAATTCGGACACCTAGGACCATACACACTTCTGATCTACATAATGTATTTGAAAACTAAATTGTAATATTATGTAACTATCAACCAGCAGAAGTCATATTACAGTAAATGATATAGTGTAATGTATATCATTTCCAGACTTTTGAGATACCTTGTATGTTTTCGAACGACTAATAATATCCGATAATCGCGAATAAACAACAATGTGAGCGCATTAGTCGCCTCCCGGAGAAAAAAGAGATACTAAAGTTTCAAATAAAGTATAGAAAAAGAATACTAATAAAGACGAAATGTGGATTTTGGTTCTGAATTTCACGCAACGTTAAAAAACCATGAAAACATAATGAAAATACCTTTGTTTTCAAATTGTTATAACTCCAGTAAAAAAAACTTTTCGATCATTTTTGCCTAATCCTACATAAAATTGTTAAAATTTTTGTATTCTTAACCCCGAAATTGTGAACCTTGACGTTTTGTGGTAAAAAAACTCCTTTTAAAGATGGACAATTTATTTTCGTTTGTACATTTTTATTCATTAACAGAGTCTTAAATTAGATAGGTGGAACTTTCAGGCGCACTAAAATTCATTAGTTTTGGAATTTTTTAGAAATCATGAATTTTTTTTAGTAAATTTTTGTAGAGTTTTTGCAGAGGTAAGGATTAATTACCTCGAATCAACTTAGGCCTGGAAACTTTTTTTCATTTTATGTTTAAAAGCTAAATATTAATTACATGGCATCTTTGAAGCAAAAAATAGTTGAAATTTGTTGTTCACTGTAATTAATTAACAATTATTAAAAAGGAAATTTTAATAAATTAACTTTTCAATTTATTAAAACTCTGTCTAATTGCAGCCTTTTCATCGATAATTGGTTTTGTAAAACACTTCATTTTGTAAACGAAAGTTACATTTTAGTGATTGTAGGAATCAATTTCTTAATTTCATATATACTGTAAAAAATCTATCTCACTGTAAAATGACACAATGTGTTGTGTAATCTGGTTCCATTACAACCAATTTGATTGTAAATATATATACATCCTAACACATAGCTCAGCGTGCCTAAAGTTGAAAAAGTCCGCCCAGAATGCTGGGAAAACGTAAAAATGTGTTTTTTTTTTCAAAAATTAATTCCCAAAATACGTCCTCTTCGATTTTGGATTTTCTTTGCGAAATCGAAAGCTTATTAATTGAAGTTTATTTTAAAAAATAGCGCGCATTGTTTTTTTTTTAATTTTGACCGAGATATGGTCGTTTAAATATGACCTATTTTTACGCCTTTCCCTGTATAGGCTTCCCTGTAATTTTATTAAATCGTATGAACATTAATCATATAGAAAAATCTAAAAATTAATTGTCTGCATTGAATTACACGCGAAAATGTTTAGCAGTTCCACGTCGCTACATTAAAAAAAAATTTAGACAACAAATGTAGGGAACATTGAAATTATACTTTCAATCTTCCCAATACTTACCGCGCAAAATAAAAACTACGTGATATCTTGTTTTCCCGCGTGGAAAAAGCAAATCTGGATTCAATCTGGCCGCCGGCCTATTGCCAGACTATATCCAGACTGCGTCTAGACTATTGACCGCCTGACTATTTTTAGTCTGGCACTAATCTGGATCTGGTCTGGAACATTAACATGTGCCATACTGTTATCCAGACTGTTGTTAGACTGAAATGAGTTTGAATACAATCTGGCAACAGTCTGGATAACAGTATGGCACACGTTAATGTTCCAGACTAGATCCAGATTCGTGCCAGAGTAAAAACAGTCAGGCGGTCAATAGTCTGGATGTAGTCTGGCAATAAGCCGGTGGCCAGATTGAATCCAGATTTGCTTTTTCTACGCGGGAAAACAAGATATCACGTAGTCTTTATTTTGCGCGGTAAGTGTAGGGAACAAAGTATAATTAAATAATTTGTTGTCTAAATTTTTATTTCTTTAATGTAGCGACTGCTGAACATTTTCGCGTGTAATTCAGTGCAGAAAATTAATTTTTAGATGATTAACGTTCATACGATTTAGTAAAATAACAGGGAAGCCTATACAGGATAAATGAAAGGCGTAAAAGTAGAGGGGTCATATTTAAACGGTCAAAACTAAAAAACGCAATGCGCGCTATTTTTAAAAATAAAGTTCAATTAATAAGCTTTCGATTTCGCAAAGAAAATCCAAAATCGAAGAGGACGCATTTTGGGAATTAATTTTTGAAAAAAAAACACATTTTTCCAGCATTCTGGGCGTACTTTTTCAACTTTAGGCACGCTGAGCTATGTGTTAGGATGTATTCAGGGCGTACCAAAAGTTCCGGGACGATCAAAAAATGTTTTGGTACACCCTGTATATATTTACAATCAAGTTGATTCCGATCCTTTATTCATGTTACTCAAACTATACCCTTTTTTCCCGATTTTTCCTCAATTTCGCCAAAACTTGATTAACGTAAAAATAACGTCTAGTACTTTGATATTCGACCTATGATCGGTTTTCTGCTTATTTTTATAACAAAACAAAGCTATTCAATATTCAATAATTATTATCAAAATCGGAGAGGATCGGGTTTTTTTGCTGATTATGGATAGAGTGACCCATAATCAGCTGAGATTTTTCTCAGCTGATTATGGGTCAATAGTCTCAAAAATAAGACTATTTATCAAAATGAATTTTCAAGCAAAAATAAGACTATCTACCAATGCCCATATATAATGGTGAAAGAATAAAACAGTAATACGATATTGCTACAAACATGAGGGCTCATATATTTATTACAGATACAATGAAATAATTAACAATTATAATAAATGTTTCCAGACTTACTTTATAATAATATTAATTAACAACTATAATATAACAACTATACGATAGAAATTTTTGTCAACTGACATGAATAAGAAATACGTGATAAATGATGAATTTTATGAAAATAATGTGAGCTATTTTCATTTGTAAAAATAGTTCCGTAGAAAAAGCTGCTTAGATTGTGAAAGTTGAAGTTTACTCGTCAGACTTTTTAATAGGAAAATTAATACAATATTTTTGAAAAGTATTCTTTCCTTGATGTGGTAGGCATTTTATTGCCAGCCTCTACAGTAGGCTTTTTCTACCGAACCATAATTGCATGAGATTTTAGAAATCAGTGATACAACTATTCCGCTTTACCTTGGTACAACTTTTTTTAATGCTTAGAGTGAAATAACATATGAGAACTGTATTAAACGTTTTTTTTTGTAAAGGTACTAACACTAATATATTTAATGTATTCTGTACTAAAAAATACAGTATTATTAAAATATTTATATGTAAAAGTAGGTATTTAAATAAAACTATTTAAATAAAACTCATGCTTTAAAATTTATATTAATGTATATTATATATGTATATATATATGTATATATAATGTATATATAATGTATATATAATAAAATGTATATTAAATTAATTTACCTAAAAAAAGAGTGAGATCTTGTTATTTGGAAAATAATTGTAACTTATTTGGAATAGAGGGATTCAAAATTCAAAAAATTCTAAAGGTAGGGTTCAAAATCGCGATTATTAAAGTAGTTCGGTCGTCTGATAAAATAGGTTGAATTTTCTCTAAAACCTAAATATTTTAATTTAATACGTGTAATTAAATACACATATAAGTGTTTATATGTGTATTTATGACATACCCTTAACATATACCCTTCCCGGATTAAATTTTTAAATAATTGATTTCGAAATTGACGATTTAAAAACAGGCTCTTATGGGGCATTCCTGAAAACTGTGAAAAATCCTCAAAAAATATGTTGAAATGTCAAATAAAATCTATCACACGTAAAGAAAACATCATAAACATATGATTTGTTTTAATAAAATATATACCTTTCCGTACTTTGTTGTTAGAAAACGTGTAATTTTGGTTACATCGTATATATTTTGATAGTAAACATTTCGAAATAAATGTATTTGTTGATAGTTCATGTGAAAGTAAGTAAAGATAAAACTATTTTGACATGTTTTTGGAAACTTTTCGTTTTTTATTTACATTTTATCACATCAATGATGGCTGATTTAATTAGTTTTTGTTTTGACTAATGTCTGCGACGACGGAACTACTTTAATAAATGCCCTTGTGGTGCAGAGTGACGTGATTTTTCCAAAAAAAAAAAAAAAATGTACGCAATCAGATTCTCCATTGGTTTGTGTACGATATTTTTCGTTGTATATGTATTCATTATACATTTTCTGAATGTAAAAGGATGGGAAATGGATTTACTGCATATATATATAATAACGAAATACTTCTATGACAACATCTACTTATAAATAAAAAGACAAACAAATAAATTCGAAAGATATAGAACAATCGATATATTTATTCAGATGTCATACAGAATCAGATGGTTGATGGTTGACTCATGGGAATTCCTTAAAATCTGTATTTCTTACCTGTTGATTTGCATCATTGTATAAAATCTCATTATAAGACATTTGATTTAAATTTTATATATAAACACATTTTTCTATATAAATAAACATTTATATAGAAAAATGTCTGGAATGTTTTCCATTATATTAAGCAAACATTCCAGTATATTGGAAATATATGTGAAATCTATTCAAGCACTGGCTTCAAGGAAAGGCATGTATCGAGAAAAAAACAACGAAAAGCGCAAAGAAGGTTCCTCGACCAAGAGTGTTCGTGGCGCCATCTCTTGGACACAATTTCAGTCAGAGTTCTATCTTCGTTTAGCGTTTGCAATATTTTGAGGGAGGAATCAGGGCGAACAGGGTCGAGGTGAACGAGACTCGTCGTCCAACGCGCCGTACCTCTAACTTCCCTCCCCTTTGTGCAAACCCTCCTAGAACAACGATATGTCTTTGTGGTAGTATCGATCCTCAAAAGTACATGTTACACGACTCTGAAGAAGGCTGCACCGCACGAGCACTGGCCTAACTTTTTACACTGATCCAACACGATGGAAAAACACCGGATTTATTTATTTTCAATCCAAACATTTACACTTGATGAAGCCAGGAACCAAATTTTCTTTAGACAAATTATAGCCGGGGAATACTGGGAGTTTTTACATCACAGATGTAAAAATAGGACAACATATTGTAGAAAAGTTTTGCTTTGCACTAGAGATGGCTCGTAACTGTGGACATATTTTTACATTTCATCGTCTTTAGGTATCTTATGTATTTTGCTATAAAATATGTCATATGTATATATATTTTATAGCAAAATGTGGCAAAAGTAACTTACTAACAAGAACTGTGATATAGCCCGAACCAGTTTTTATATCGGAATGTGTGAAATAATAACGTCATTAGTCTTAGTCGTATAATTACGATTATAATAATAAAACAAGAGCCATTACGTGATGTTGATGTTGTTATACATTAAAATGTTTTAATTCGTATGTTTAATAACTGAGCTCTCTAAACTATAGTTCTTAATTAGATAAAATAATTTACATATATTTATATATAATTTATTAGTATGCAAAATATACATAAACCTCACTGCAAAAACAAGTGTTTTATAGTAAAACACTTTCTGTCCCCAGTTTTAAAACACATTTTAGCGTTTTGAATTGTAACCTATCTTTTAAATGGTAAAACACTTAAAGTGTTTTATCATTTAAACCAATGCGTTTTAATATAAAACAGGCAAGTGTTTTAAGATAAAACACTTGCCTAAAACACTTGTAAAACACGTAGCTTTTGCAGTGCTTATGGCATAATACAATTATAAAAGATAATTTGTGTATAAAGTTTGTATATACTTTAACAAATATGTATGTACATATCACACGCCTAGTTATTTAATTTACATTACAGTACATTAAATTACAAAATTTTTTTTAATAACAATAAACTTCTGATTACAAAAATCGTCGGTTTTGAAACACTTACAAGCGTTTTAAATGTTCTCATAAGATTTAACATGGACAATTTTTTGACATTTGAAAGTGCACGGAAAACAATTCACAGTTTCGACCAATGTTCTGCGCATTGCTCGACTGATGCGCAAAAGGATAAACTCTTAGGGAGACATATGTCAAACAAAGACGAAATACTGACATTCGACCGCGACTGTCTTCTTTCATCTTGAGCATTTTTAATAGTCTGTCCTGCAGCGCATTGGTGATCAATTCGCGTCGCATCGAACAGCGATGATTCGAGCATTTATCGCCACTATGAATTATTTTCCGTGTGTTTGAGAAATCAACTACACTAAACGTTTGTAAATAAATTACGTAGAACTCTAGTTTGTAGAGTGAACATAAAAATATTAATACCTTACACATTTTGTATAGTAATACATTTACAAAATTATTTTCTAATAATATTTTTTTAATAATATTGCAATGTTTTCACATATGAGTTAAATAAATACTAAATTTGACAATAGGAGTTGCGAGTACAACACAAAAAATTACTTTAAAGGCAACATAATTCCTTGCAAGAATTTCGAGTTACATGATTAAGTCATGTTATTTCAAACTGCACCCCTAGTGCAAAAATAGGTTTTGAATTCGGCGCGCAACGTGTAACATGGACTCGGCAACGAGTTTAGCGGGTCTCGCACTAGATGGCGACTCCGTCCGGTCGTCGTTCGTACAACGACTGGATAGTATGAAGCGCGAATCACGAGGCGTCTCGTTATTCGGGGCACGACATTGGCCGTTTGCCGGCATGGCCGTCGCGTCATTACTAAGTTCCATGTTTCTTTTTCGTGTTTTTGCTCAGCTTATAAATTTCAACATTAGCAAGAATCTTGTCCGAAATTTGCCTTCTTTTTGCATTCGACAACTCAATTAAAAGAGCTCCGGCTAAAATCCAAGTGCTAATGGATTCGAATAAGAATGAGAACGAACTTCTTCCGACGGCAAAAATAAACTCGTGTCACACATTTTGGCTGCTACTTTTGAATCTTTAAGTTGTTTACGTCGAGAAATCACGACAATCTTTTCCAACTTATGGTAAAAAAGATTATCTTCAATATAAAAAATGTTATAAATTACTTTAAACTTTCGCTCAACGAGAAAGTGAAAAATAAACCATGACTCAAAGGAATATTTTATCCAAAAGCAGGTATCTAAAAACAAAAACTCCCATTATTTCACATTCCTATATGAAGTAAGTAATTTTAGTCTTTCATCGACGAGAATAAAAACGAACTTTCGAAGAAGTCCGACTGAATCACTCTTTTTAGAACAAATAAATTTCCTGATTGAAAAAACATAAGAAGTCTCCATAGGGAAGAACCATAAAGTAACCCAGAAACTCACTCTCGACATCTCGTGTAAAAATGCACGCGAAATTGACGAATGTCGATTATCTGTGTGTTGAAGAAGCGCACTTAAGTGGTGGAGTCGAGGAGTACCAGACCAAATAGATTTAAAGAGGTGTTTTGCGACGTTTACGACACCTTCCGTTTTGCTCGACCATAATTCAATCCGTTAGAGGTATTGCTGTTTTATTGCCGCCCTCTCTCGACCGGTGAAAATCAAAGTCGAGGACTCGAGAGCTTGTAAGCAGACTTGCCGGGGCTATTAAATAAACAATTATACGAAAACAAATGTTACCTTTAACACTTTTACAGATATCAATATGTTTTACGAGCAGACCCCAGCTACTATGCGGAATCTCGTCAAGGGAAAAGTGCGCCGACAGCTGCGCTTTGACGTATCTTCCGGGGCCGATCGCGTATTTGGACAGGCCGATTTCGAGATTCCACGACGGCGATCTGGATTAAAGCACGGCGCGAATTGACGCCGCGCTAAATTTATCTCATCGTCGCTTTTTCCCGAAACCTTTTTCTCGAGGGGTCACGATTCCTGGAACGGGCTTGCTCGTCGCCGGAAATAGCCCGGTCTCTCATCTTCCAGCCGATACCCCGATGCGGACGTTCGATAACAATTTGTAACGGTTCGTCTCCACGGGGAAAATTGAGCGCAAGGAGGACGAGCAAACGTTCTTGGGACGAACGGCTACGGAATTAAGGAGGACCCGCGCCCACTCCGCTACCGCCCCCTCACCAGGAAAAATTGTTCCCCGAATAATCCGCGCAGCTGTGTCACTCGTCCGTTTGAATGCACAATTTGCAGGCTCCAACTGGAAGGAATAAAATTTCCTCGCTGGTTTTCATGAATGTCGTCGGAATTGCGCGCCAGACAAATGGAACGCGAAGGTGTTCGCGTCACTTGAATTCTTAATCTAGTCGCTCGAAGATTCCGATGAAGTGACTCCCCTCGGGCTTTTACGACGAACGCCTCGGGATCGCCGGCATTGTCCGATAGCGCGAAGATAAGCGTATGCCAGCGGTTTTTGGCCAAATTCTTATTGAATTTTCGTTTGAAAAAGTACAACACTTTTGGACGCGAAGCCATTGATCGAAGGGAAGGGGGGCGAAATTGAAATTGTATTTTTGAAATCGAAGTCTGGATGACAAAGTTTTCGTGGAATCCCGATTCACGCCGCTGATTCTTCCGTGAAAAGACGTTAAGCTCCGCGTACATGTGTCCACGGGAGTACATGCGAAATTTGGACCGCGCCGTTGAACACGAAATCCCTCGCATTCACACATTCACATGCAAAGCTGTCACCCGCGGGAACCAGTCTGTGTGAACGAAATGAGTTTCCGACTACTTCGCCGGATGTCTCTCTCCGTCTCTCTTTCCATTTCAAAGTCGGCTGCCGGTTCTCGTCACGTGGAGCAGCTTCTAAAATGGAACTATGTATATGCAACTGTGGCACATCGTCTTGGCGAGAACTATAGGTGCTTGTCATATACAGTGTGAACGCAAATCCTTCAAGTTTGTTAATTATCAAAACTTCGACCATCGAATTCCCACGCGCCGTATCTCGGTTGCGCAACCGAACACAAATCTGAGCAATTAACGTGGTTTTCGTTGATTGCCTTTCACGTTCGGGGAAAACTGAGCGGCGACGGGACGTCTTCGTTCGAAATTTACGTTCTGCTGGTATTAATAAATCGCGTGTAAATAAGTGCCCGGGAATCGGAGTAGTTCGACTGTCTCGATTGGAGCGGTTCTACCGCGACGCACCCTGTACATGGAATATTCAGACTTCGAAAGCTTAACTGTGGAAAGGACAGAGCGACGTTGCACAAATGAGACCCCATATTTTCGCCAAACTGCTTAATCTTGCGAGACCCGGGATAATTAAACAGCATGGCCATGCTATCTCTGGATCACGGAAATTTCGCGCATATCCTTTGGAACCCGGGCGCGCGTTAATTGTAACAAAAAACGGTCGAATCTTCGCAACAACATCCTAATGTCAGGGAAAATCACTTCATCTGTTTCTACAAGACTTCGCTCTTACGTCGAGGAGGCGTGGGGAATTCGTGAAGCCAGTCTCGAAGGATTTCGCGCTCCTGTCTGTAAAATGGCTGGGATCCATTTTCTCCGGGTAATACCATTTCGTATGTATATATACGTATCTACATATTTGAGAAGCGGCAGACAGACGTGTACCTTGATACACCGAAAAGATTTCTGTATGCTCTGCTTAGGAAATTGAACCCTCCACCCCAGCAAGTGACTTACGTAGCTCTCGCTGACGGCCGAGCGGCTCCATCCGCACCCTCGATAAGTTCCAATTTTAAACAAATCCTATTACCAAAGCTCCTTACAAGGATTTCCACTTTGCCGTGCGACCACTCCGGCTGTAAATTAATGGCACGTCCACACGATTATTTACACCATATGACTGCTTTTCTGGAGTCGGTAGGGCCGAAAAGTTGCCACGCGGAAGACGCGCGACTCGTTATCTGCGATAACGGGGATAAATCAGGGACATTATCGCAACCATTGTACGCAGAGGCGTAAACGGCATGACTGGATCCGGTTGTGTTTGGATATGCGGACGTCGCAAATTGTAGATATCACGTCGCTTCGACGCTAAAATTAAGCATCGGATATCTCGGCGGCCCACCCAAGGCACCGTTGCCAAATTTTGGCTACGCGTACGCAGGACAATAAATTCATTGCAAACGTTCGAGAAAGTGCGCTTGGCCGTTGCATAAAGTCAAACAGGAATGTGCATCGGTGGAGTGCAAGAAATTCGGCGAGACAGGTCGATGCGTTTCGCAATCCGGCTGATATAATAAAGTCTGAGGTATACAACGCGGCCAACCCGATATGTCGCGTGACGCGGACAACAAGGTGCTTATACTCACTTATGCAAATATAAAGTCGCTAAGCAAGCAAAATACGCACGATAAATTGTGTGCGTAAATGAACCGCTCGCTTAACTGTATGCCTCGCAACATAATACCCCGCAACATAAAATTTAATAAAACGAGCCAAAAGTTTACCTAATCGACGCTATCGGAAACGGTTTCGAGGGTTTCGTTTGGCGGCTTTATTGGCGCGCCATTTTCGATTAATTAATTTAACAGCCTGGCGCAGGCTGTGTGCTTTGCTTATCGGGTTGCGTGAACCCTTAATGAAGTTGGTGTTATCGGTTTTGCGGACGAATCTCGCGAATTGCGTCAGGCATGTAATGAACAAGCGAACCTACCTTGAGTGAACCTACAGCACATCTGCGTAGGTAAGGCGACGAGTCTGGTGAACCTTCGGTCGACCACGTCAGGACAGACCTTGAGTTGAGTTGTCGCTGGACCTTGAACTTACAAACTGCCGCAATGTCCACCTGTCAATTTCGTGGTTTCCGTGGACGCGGCTAGAAGCTAACGGAACCGCCGTTTTTTAACCCTTTCGTCGTAAAGACGGATTGCCTTGAGATCTCGAAACTCTTTCGAATGCCTGCTACTGGGCTCCGTTACAGATTCAAGGTGACGCCGCTTTTTGGCTCTTAAATGATGAGGTAATAAAACAGGAAATAGATTTCCTCATTGCCAAATCCGAATATCGGAAGGGAAAGGATTATTTTTTAAGTTCTAACTTTTCTCGGGGAAAGGCTTTTGCCAGTTTATGTCGGACATGTATTTCGGTGAGACGTGAGTGATTTTACATTGAAAAGTGTATTTGTGTAAGACTATTTTGATTAGAAGTGAAGTTGTGCGGTGGTGTTATCTAAGCGATTATGTTCTTAAAGGTAGGAATTGCATCGTTACAATTTTAACAATTTTTTTCAATATTAAATGTACTGATTTAAAAGGTACAGATAATCGTTGTTCTGTGCAAATTATGGACCGTAATATTCATGTAAACATAGAGTTATTGTAATCATAGAAGTGTTAATCAATATTAAAATAACATCTTTAAACAGTTATAAAGTTCAAATATTGTATAAGATGATTTTCCAGACGTTTTTTAAAACTTCAAATGTCTTCTCCAATTAAAATGATAAATTGAAAGTGTAGGGTTTAACCTTAAGCTAAACAGTTGCCATAGCGACGTGCTGAAGTAAATGATTGAAAATTTATTTGTATTAACGATCAAGTAATCCTTTCAAACCTAACGTAGGCAAACAAATTAAACAATGAGTGATTTATATTTTCGTTGAAATTATATTTAAAACGAGGACAACAAATATACATGACTTTCACACCTGTTTTCCGAACGAAACCAGAATATAAACTCGCGATGAATTTTATATATTTTTATAGTCGCAATAGGTTTTAAAGATGGACTTACAACGAGAGTCGTAAAAGTTTAGTACTTTAATTTTACGCGAGATAAATTAATTATACATCAATTAGAAATCAATAAACACGCGCGTAACTCATAAACGTTGAGAATAAAGTCGAACTCTGTCTAGATCATTACTATACACTATAAAGTAATATAATGAATGTAGTGATTCAATAAATCAAGACTTCATTACTATTCAGTTTCTAAATTGCCAAAGAAATGGTATCCTATGTCATTGGTGAATTGAATATAAATTGTTAACAAGTGAATATATTGTTGTAGTAAGAAAGTATATATTAATGAGTTAATGTAGATATAATTTTGTAGTTTAGATATATTAAAGTTGTCCTCTTTTTAATGTTGCCAAGTAAAAGAGAACAAGAGAGAAAGAGGAAACAGTGTGTTCGTTTGCATTATCCGATGGAAGAAATCATAACTAGTATAAATCGAATGTCTATAATAAAATTACTCATTTCTTAATATTTTTATGAGTATACAAAAAAAATGCAAATAATATCGATATAGCATAATAAAATAGATGTATTAAAACTGTTTTAACTACTCTGAATTAAAGCAATTTGAAATCTTTCAATAATGATTATTATGAGAGTATAGTTCTGTTTATTTATCAATATACATTTATAAATAGCTTTTATAAAAGTGCATTTATAAATAGTGGTTTTCTATGTGTAAAGAAGAAAACGTTTGAAATTCAGTTTAATTAAGCAGATCTGTTCGCTTAAAAATCTATTTTCACACGGCAACCATTGATAAGTTAAGTACGAAAATATTCTGTTGCAAAATATCAGTATGCCAAAATGTGTGTTTAAGTGTAAAAATTTTATAAATTTTTACTTTTAATTACCAAAGTTGTGTACGAAAATATTCTATTGCAAAATATCAGTATGCCAAAATGTATGTTTAAGTGTAGAAATTTTATAAATTTTTACTTTTAATTACAAAATTTGTCACGAAAACGATCAAATAAAGATTAATTATTTCATATCAATATACGCAACGTTATTCCCTCAATAATAATATAGTAGTAGTACACTGAGAAAACTACATGGTAAGGAGGACATTTTAGGTTGTAACCGTTACAATGTATAGTATCCATACCTATAACCGCACGTTGTAATCTGTTTTAACCAATGATATGACTGGTCAGTCAGCTAGTCGGCGACCTGCGAAATGTTACGATCTACGTGGTACGATATTGTTTTCTCAGTGTATTATATTATTATATTACTATTATATAATGTAATATTAATACATTGTAACTTTGCATATATCTAACTAATTCGTATTTCCTAATTGTATTTTCTTTTCTGATATTACCTAATAGGTAACAGACACATTTTTACAATATTCTAACACGTGATAAAGTTATCCGCGAAGTAGTGTGGCAACGATTGCATGCGCTCGAACTATTGCTCTCGTTTCGCATAGTATCGCAGGTGGCAGCACCTGCCTGTAACACATTCGATTAATACATCGGTCTTCGCTTTTCATATTTTTCATCTTTTTCATAAATTTACGTAGAACCCGACATGTTGTTTATATGAAATTTAAATATACTAAATTTTATCCGAACTTTCGAAACAATTCCATATATAATACCCTTTCATAATCATACCACACCGAACAAACCATTATTTCAGCAAATTCTTTCACTTGAACGATTAATCAGCCAACTTGGCCGCATCTCAACTGCGATCGTTCAATCCCAATAACTCCTCCCGATGGTCTTCCGATAAAGCGTTCCTTTCAAAATTAATCAGCCCTCGAAGAAAATTGGGAGAAGATTTCCTCGGGAGCAACGGTAAGAAAAAACCAGCTCCTCTAACCGTCTGGCAAACACGCCGCCCTAATCAAGAAATCAATATCACAAATTCGCTCCGGATCAAACGGTCTCCTGCGAAACAAAAGAAAGGTATTTCATTTTCCAGGGACCTCGGTTTACGATCATATGAAGCGCTGATTATCCGACGAGAGACTCGCGGCAATTACTGTCAGGGCGAAAAGCGACGCTCGACCTTGGCTCTGGATCGGGTTCGCGCGATCCCTGTCCGGATATGTCGTTTTCATAATGGACGTGGTCTTCATCTCCGCGTGCGCAGAGCCGCGTCGCGCATCTGGTTCAATACGCTTCGCCCGCGCCCATTCCCAGTGGCACTCAACGAATATGTGTGCACGCGCATCGTTCCACGAAAATGCATCCCATCCAGAACACCCCGCCCGATGGAGCTTTCCACCTGGACTCCTCCCAGCCTTGCAGCTCGTATTTCGTCGAATTTGCTTCCTCCGCTGGCAGACGGAAAAACACGCGCGTCTTACGAATGGCCGCGTTAAGCCGACGACAAAAAGAACGAATCACAGGAACTGCTTGAAGGGCGAAAAAGTCTAATTCACTCGCTTAGACAGCTGCGAAAAGTTTATCGTAGGATATGCGCGAGTTGCTGAAAAGGACTCCCCAATTGTAAAATGGAGGAGAATTCTTCTTCTCCCATTCATTCTTCTCTTTGATCGGAACGAGCGCTGAATAAATTGTATTGACTGTGTATCGAACGCGGAGATGCCTTAGGCGAAGTTTCGCTTGAGGAGAAATGGCTGGTTGATGAGATTGCCGGGCGTATCCGCGACCTTTGACTTGTTTTTAGAGCCAGGAATAGAGGCTGACGAGTTTCGACGAAGGTTCGAGTGGGACTCGTTACGTGCCGCCTCGAGGGTCAAATATTGATAATCAAGGGAGAGGAGTGGCAAAAAGAATGGCGGCCATTTTCCGTCGGTTTTCACAAGTTTCATTTTCTACTCTATTTACTCCGCGCAGATCGTTCGAATTTGACAAATGTTCGTGAATTGTTCAAGCTGAAATGGTTTTAGTAGACGCACTGAGCAAAAGTCATTAATTCCATCAGGTCAAGTGAAGAATTTTTCCGACTCGGGATATAGCAACGCTATGGAGCGAAAGAATCTCGCAAGTGCAAAGAAAGTAAGGTAACTAGAAATGCGGGGTGGCGCTTATTCATCGGAGAGCCACGGTAGGGATAATTATTCTTCTTGTTCTCGAGTTTGCGTAGCAGCGCACATAGTTCGGAATATGCGCCGGAGCTCACCTCTCGCGTCGCAGCTTCATTTTTCGAGGTTTGCGGGAGATGAGGAAAGTTTTAATACCATCGCGATAGCGGCGCTGGCTTGGCAGCGACGGTTTCGAGCTAAGTGGGTTGCTCGTTTGTCGGAGAATCGCTTACTCGGGTCATGGCAGGTTCGAGCAGGGCCACGATTTTCCCGATGAAAATTCAAATGAAAGCCGAAACGCGCGCGCAAATATCGAACCGCTGAAAAATGCAGTTGCCAAGAGTGGTTCGCCGTCGGTTGCATTTCCGGATTAGATTTACAATTGGCTGTGATTTTGCAAAAATGTGAAACGGCGTCGTATGATTTGCTACGCAGGATCGATAATACGTTTATGAGTGGATCCATTAGTAAATCAGCGATTGCCGTTATTTGTCGCCCGTTTTAAGTGTTATCACGGGTTGGCTAAGCGAACAGCGGTTTATTCAGACGCGGGAGATAACAGTGGTTATTTATTTTTTATTTATTCTGGCTAATTTATTCGTCGCGATTAAGCGTCCCACGGAAATTGGTTTCCGATAATCGTTTACATGCGAGGCGATTGGGCAATGGTAGCTAAAGAGAAGGGGAAGTCGTTTTTTTGGCGGTTAAATTGGGGAGACGTGTTTACGGTTGGCGGTCCATGCATGCAGCGGGTTTGTCTTGGCACATCGTATTATGTAAAATTATGGAAAAATGTGGCAGCTAGAAATACGAGCGTGTTGGTGAACGGCGCCTTAAACGCCAATAATAATTTATAAACTCGGTTAATGATAACAACGTGTCTTCGCTGGCAGTAAATCTCGACTTGTCTCATAACTTTGCGAACGCACACATAAATGCGCGTATATAATGCTGTGCAACCCCAGCCGAAACATCGCAAAACCAATGTTTCCAATGATTTTCAACGTCCTTCGCGTGTCGTGGCCTACTATCTCGAAATAGAGGCTATTGATTATAAATTTGTACCTGTAAATATATGTTTAGTCTGACGCGGGTCGGAATGATAATATAAATCAGAAATATCAAATATAATATTACTATAAAATGTAGAATAAAACGTACAAGATCAACCTCTTCATTTGATATAAAAACTTTCCTAATTGTCTTAATTGTGCTGACTATGAACAAATACGCAGCAAAAATGTTCGCATTAAGTTAAATATTGATTATGAGTTTATTTCTACCTATAACATGAAATGTACTGTACGTCTTGGAAATTTTTTTTATAATGACATAATGAACGAATATTTAATTCGACCATAAGATCAATATCCTGGTTAGTGACCATGTCCCACATAGTGATCTACTTTCGAGTATTTTAAGAAAATATATAATTTTAACATACATTTCTTTGTCTCATTAACATATTTTTTCACTTCTGCCTTAACTGAACTGTTTCTACCTTATAAACGAAAATGAAAAAAGGTTGTCATCTAAACATGAGAAAAAAAAGAAAACGGTCACTAATTGGGATATTTCATCTATTTAAATGGTTAGTATATATGGTTAGTATATAATACACATTAATGCAGTATTTATTTTGTTTAAGAAAATATTTAGTTAATTATTTATTACAAAATAAGTTTGGTTCTATCCGTAATACACTAATTACTACGCGTTTGAAAAAAATTTGACTACTAATAATGTTTGCACTTTCGTGTATAGATTGTTTTTCTAAAATCAGATTCTACAATATCTGCAGTTGCTGAAGTCGTACGCATGGTAACTGCAGTTTCGTGGTAACTTGAAGAAAATGTAATTTTTTCATTTATAAATATCCTCACGTTAATCGCAACCTTGCATATTTAACGAATTTTTATCGACTTCTTCGAAGATCTTGAAACATTCTCCATTACTATTGTCACGAAAACCATTATTTTCAGATATTTGTCATATCGTTCCTACAAACACTTCTTCGAATTTTTTTTTCGAGCATACCATCACCTACTCCTCATTTTATAATAAATGCGAGACTAAATTAAACGATAAATATTCTTCAGCAACCTCCCATTTGATTTCTACAAATTGGAGAACGCTCCTCTATTTTTTGTAATCTTGGTAGAAGGTCGAGCAATTGTCGAGATTTCAGCGAAGTTTTGATCGACTAGTTAGCCTCGCTGTTCCTAACGATCAAAGTCGCGTTCGAATTTGAAAAACGATTTCACAAAACTCGCTCCTTGAAAAGCCCCAGGCATCCAATTAAGCGCGACATTGACTTGACGACGACATCGAGAACAGCCGCGGCGATTTTTCACATGCCTAGCCGCGCGTCTGGTGCAACATTGTTAAGCAGCCAAGACCGCACAGAGAGCGTTCTCGCTGCCTAATTAATGCGCGAGCATTTGCATACGCGCGTTAGTCGCGATTGCAACGTTTTCAATTAAACCGAATTTAAAACAAGTAGCGTCCGCGTCTGACAATTTATTGACCCGAGGCGAGTTTCGACGCCATATCAGAGGCGCGACGCGCTTAAACGCGCCCGGCGAAATTGTTTAAGAGCGAGGAGGTCCAAATTAGCAGATAAATTACGCAATTACACGTCCGAGAGGCCGCTGCGGCGTTAAGAGGTAGTCGAATAGTTATGATAGCGCGGTCGCTCGAGGCGCTGGAAGGACGTAGCGTCCTCGAGGCTGAAAGCGAGACGAGAGCCAATCAAGTCCTAATTAGCCCGAGCGTCCATTTCGTTGGCACCGGCCGATACGTGAACCGTTTTCATATGTCCGCCGAACATTTCATTATCGGATAGAGATGTCCTCGCCCCAACTGTGCGCCTCGTAAAATTCACAGTTCGACGCTTTTGTCGCTCCTCTCGAATTCGATCCGCAAAAATTGCTCGTTACCTTTCATGCTCGTCCCTGCCTTTTTTTATCAAATCTTGCGATACGGAAAAAAATAAGTGGACTGCCGAAGTGATCCGCGTCCAGTCAACAAGGATTCGCCATTTTTTCGATATTTTATATTCAAATGTGCCTCGTACTTTCTCGGCCTCGCCGGCACCTCGTTTTCTCGATTTGCTTATTTATAATCGATTACGCGGTTGCACAAGTTATGTTAATCGAAACGACATATGCCGGACACGTTCATGCGTTTGGCGTTTTTTTCGGCGTGGCTTTTTTGTGGAATGAGGTTGATGCATGATGTGGTTGCATGAGATCGTTAAGGAGAATCGTCCATATATCAAACACCGCATATAATTTTCGATTCGAAGTTCCACAGGCGAGAGGCGGTTTGCGTAATTGCATGGTGGACCAATTATGTAATTACACGGGGAGCACGAAACAAAATTGTGGCGGTTGCTTTGTTCAAATTTACGATAATTAGTAACGTGGAAAAAAAAGGAAATCTTGGCTCAAATTGCGGGTAATTAGGGACAAATTACTACGCGCGGGAATTGGCGTTGACTATTTTGGAGAGTAAGAAGCTGATGGACACGAGGCGAGGCGGGAAGAATAATTTTCTCGCTCGACAGAAAAATCACGAGAGTGTCTAGACTGAATGAAAGTAATTTTTTAT
This sequence comes from Ceratoteleas bidentatus, assembly GCA_022817645.1. NCBI lineage: Eukaryota > Metazoa > Arthropoda > Insecta > Hymenoptera > Scelionidae > Ceratoteleas > Ceratoteleas bidentatus. The sequence goes on from JABFPB010002087.1 coordinate 18,479, forward strand.
CGGATATAATTAATTAATTGCATTTTGTGTCTGCTGAACTAGTTATTGCTAATTAATTGTATAACTACTTCATTTTATGTTACCAATTTGAATGTAGAATTATGAACCTATTCAATTCATATATATTACGTTTTCAGTGAAGTAATTTTTCGAAAGAAAGCAAAGAGAATACTGAAAGAAATAATAATAATTTTTAATCTCTCCGAGCGAAATGTGCATTCAGGATATTTATAGTTATTGAATGCAAATATAATTATTTCCGCGTAATTTATGGAGTCTCTCATCGAATCGATTCAAGCAATCAACAGCCCATTATTAAATTCTGGCATTTATAGCAATTTACTTTGCAGGGTCACATAAAACAGCTCTCCATCTAAGCGAAGGTAGTAAATTATTCTTTTCTGATGTATTCTCCTGCTCTAATTAAAACTCATCTGCCTTTATGCTTCATTAGTCGTCCACAAATAGAGAAACACAATAAGGCAAAATGAGAATGGTAACGAAGTCTTGTTTGAAGTTATTGGAATGATTCATAGATGTAAGAATATTGGGTGACTCTAATTTAAATTCAATTGAAATGCTGGTCATGTTGACTAAAAATATTTGATTAAATTTACTATTCTTTTTTCGTTCGGAAAAAAGGAAAGTGTTATCTCAGCACGTCTAGAAGTGTTAACAAGAGGATATTTATTTTGCATATGCACGTGATCGGATTTCGCGAACAGCTGCATATAATCATAGGTATTACTTGTAACAGTATTAGTCCCCAACAGTTTTAAACTACTATGAACCTTGCGTGTGTATTCACAAGCTCATTTATGTGAATTATTACTGTTTTCTACAGTAACTAATTTGTACCAGGAGTATATATTTTTTTCCTTTCACTTTTACATTTTTCGTAACTCAGCCACGGATAAGAAAAATGATTCCCATTTATAAACATTTATTTAAAACTGACCCCATCAATTTGGTATTCATATACAACGTTCTAGAAATATAAATTTTGTTTGCAAAACGTTTTCGGAAGAATTATTCGTGATGCATTTTATTCGGACGTAAAAATATTTATCTATATTGAAATCCAAACGATTTGTATACGAATTGAAACTTACCATGATAAGTAAGCTATTTCGGGAAATGTGTTTTAAGTTTTTTTGTTTCCAGACAATATTTCCATCGTATCAAGCATCATACCACTAGCATTCGCTTCTTCAACTGATTGTATTAATCAGTCAAACTTTCTTCGCAAAACTTGGTTTTTTAACTTCCCTTCACCCAAGCGAGTCAAATACCAAGCAACCGCCTCAATCCACTTTGATTCCTCCCAACCTGAACCGTCAAAAATATTTCTGCGTTCCCGATCCGACCGAGATTCCAGGCCGTATCTAAGCATATTGGATGAAATCATAAATGATTAAAGCCGCGGCGTTTACCAAAAAGTACGCTCGTGCGTCTGACGTAAACATGCCGGCATCGAAAAGGCGGTGCTCTAAGGGCGATGGGGTTCCGTCGGGCCACTGTTTTATTTCACCCGGCTCTCCCTCGCCCTCGACTCGAACTGTATAATTCCAGTCGCCGTGCTCTCACGGGATCAGCCGGATAGCGCAGCGCAAGAAATTGTCATCGTAAACTTTATTAGATATTGTTACCGTCGAGAACGCGCTTTTTGTCCGCAGCACAGATTTCGCGAGATTTCGGCGCAGACGGGACTCGACGGACTCGAACCGTCTGGAGCGACGCTTTTGTAATCGTTCGCGGATAGCGCGGTATTTGCATATTTATCGCGCAACTGTACACGCATTAACGTGCAGTTTGCATTAGAGGAATCTGCATTATATTTTCGAGGAAAAGACGGCGATAGTACGGCGGATTTGCATACGCTAGATTAACATAATTACGGCGACAGCGCGAGGAGCGTCGACATTTTTGCGCCGATAAACATTGTAGATTATTGGGCATTAAGTGCGCTTAATTCGCGCACCTCTCGGTGCCGTTAACGAACCTCGGGGTTTCGCTTTCCCCGCCGGCGGTTCGGCGCAATTAAACAACACGCTCGGGATTATTTTCATATATTCCGCGCTTATGCGTCTGATGTCTTCTTCCAATGCGCGTCGCGCAATCGGACGTGGCTTTGAAGCGACCGACTTGCCTCGATGCGGTATACGTCCACGTGGGATTACGAAAAGAAGGGGAGCAAGCGTTTTTCTCGTTTTGCCGTAGCAGGGCGTGACTCGCTCCGGCAATTTTCGACGTATCTGAATTTAGAATGGCGGGATGGCATTAATATTTAAGGCGACCAATGCACGTCGTGGCTGTCAGTGCCCGGCAATTTCTTCGCGAAAAAGTCAACGCTTTTTCGGAACGGCATTGTTGACTGTTCGAGTTAATAATGTCACGGAATAAAGGTCACTTTTCAAAGGAATAATTTATTCTTTTCAGTCAAGGAAACACTCGAAAATCCTGCAGAAATGCGAGCGCAGAATACCATGAGCATTTTTTACGGGTTTCAATTTGGATGAAAATTAGTTTTCCAAGAGTACACTGTGCAGATGTAGTAAATATTTGGGGGGGGGGGGGGTGGTGCTAGTTGTACTTGATTGATTTTTGTCGACTTATGTAGTTTGTGACACGAATTCCCGTTTTTCGTTCTTCGTGCCTTGTCGAAAAGGAGTATGAATTTTCTTTTGTGAAACGTGCGAATCGCTATATCTCGTTTCATATTTTACAGTTGACGACTTTATTTATTATTCAAGACACGTTTAAATAAATACAAAACTCGTATTCCAGGCATGCGTACAGATTTCGTGCAGATGTTCGCGAGTTCTTGAGCATGGCCGACGAGTTGCCAACGCTTGCCGGTTCAATCCATTAGGAAAGGACGTTCATGGAAAATAGTAGATCAACATTTTATTTTTGTCACAATCTTGTTTATTCGGGTTTTCACATGAATTTCCGACGATTCTTCTCGAACTGTAAGTCCTTTATAAGATACACTTTTCGGAAGCAAACAAATCGATCGACTGTTTTTCAAACCCAGAATTCCAAAACTGAATTAGTACATTACGCCACTAGGGAGGGAATTTCGTATTTCGAAACGACTGCATTTGCGGAACGAGACGAAGCTGAGTTCCACAAGAAACGAGTGAGAAATCGAAATTCTCCCCGTGTCGGGTACGATATTTTTCCTTACGAGGGAGCGGGAAGCCCTAAGTTCC
>JABFPB010002088.1:0-21668 GCA_022817645.1 Ceratoteleas bidentatus
ATTTAAAATGTTCAATTTTATACTCGTATTAGCATAAAATCCATGTATAAACCAAATCCTTTCTAAAGGGTTTGGTTTATACATGGATTTATACATTAATCAATTCTAAAATCATTAATATTAAAATCCAAATCTCATTATAGCTATTTTACGTAAGTAATAACGCTTTTTTGCACATAAATGAAAATGATTTTATATAAATAAAGTTGCACAATGCGGACTTAGATTTATATACAATTTATGTAAATATAGCTATAAGGGTTTCTGAATCCAGTATAACTTTGAATTTCAAAATCGATTCATCAAATGGCCAAAAGAAACAAAATGTTCTTTAAAAGTTTTAAAGTCCATTCCAAAAGGAAATAGTAGATTACCCTCTACAACTTTACCATTCAACACACCCATTCACATACGATTTTAAATACAATTCTCGCACCTGAAACTCCTGTCATTCCCCCAAAATCACGTCATTTCTATCTAAAGCCACAGTTCATAAAAAGGGCGCGACGTTTTCGTATCCCCTTAGTCTCTCGAAGCCCACGAAATATCAAGCGCCGTTAGATGGCGCATCGGTACCCATCGCGCCGTCAGGTGGCGCCACCCTAGAACATGCCGCCAGCCGTGCCTGTGCCCCGCCCGAGCGACATCTCGTGGATCTACACGCACGCACGTACACATACACATCTACGCGCGAACGAACGCAAGAGCGAGAGAGAGATCGCGAGACTGCCTGACAATGCGGGTAACCCAGCCGCAAGACTGGGGCTTTTCCTCTTTTTCGTTTCTCTCTTCGTTTGCACCATATTGGTGCGGGACACGCGGGACAAGAGCGATGCCCAGCCGCTACCTATTTTACTACGAAGATAAACGGGGGCGCTTTTTGTACAGACGCCGATCGTTCCCCTTTCCTGCGCAAGGCCACGTGTACATAGATTGTAGGACGACTGTCTCGGGTTTTGTAATTTTGAGTTGCACGATGACCGTTTAGACGTAAGCTAGACTGTGATAATCATCGATCGAGCCTGCTTCCGCGGATCCGGACGTGAAATCGGCCTTCCCGTGTCTCGTTTCGACCTCCACGTTGCGCCGACACACCTTTCCGCTGAGCTTTTTGTTTCTTTTTGTCCGCGTTGGTTTCTGCATTCACGAAATTGTAACACGACCCAGACCCAAACCTGGCACCTCAGTTGGCGTAACGCATCAGCTGGCGAGGAGACACCGAGCGGTCCAAAAGACTAACGAACACTGCCAGAATCGATTACCCGAGCGTGCTTTCCCTTTCCGTTCCGTCGCCAGTCAATGTGACACTCCGTCAACGCCCCCAAACGTCCGTCTCGACGACCATTCGGACTTCCCAACTTTTTCGCGACTGACCGAGGTCTGCCTCGAATCATCTGAGGGGTATTTCTGACATCTCGAGGTTGGATATGTTCCCGGTTTCGAAACCGGGTAATACGATTAGAGAATCCGGATAATTAATTCCAGATATCCAAACTCGAGATGCCGGATGTTCAATTGTTTTGGGAACTCGGGTACTCGAATGTCGTTAAACTCGGATTTTACTTCCATCCCCACTTTCGACCAAGTTTCGGCAGACTTGAACGACTGACGTAGCCTATCGCGAAAGCACGTTTGCTCGTTCCAAAGGGGATTGGACTTATCAATTCGTAACTTAGCGTAAACGAGTAAATCCAGTGAGCGTCGCGTTAGGCGAACGGTAACTATAGCCGGTGTTCTTGATACGTGTACGTGTGTATGTGTGCGCGAGGATTCGTCGCGTATTCCGCAGCTTGTCCCCTTCTCTGTGTGACTGTCGCTGAGTGGAGGATTCCGAAAAACTAGGACCTTAGTTACTGTATCTCGTACCCCAATCTCTATGACTGTTCGATTATTTTATTTACCATTTTTTTGCAGAAATATAAAATTTGGATCCGGCTCCGGGGCTTTTTTATACGTTGCAGTCCTGACAGTATTATGCGGATCGTTTGTCCACGGTGGGTTTCCAATCATTTGCGCAATCCCATGCCTGACCACGTATCTCTCGAGCGCGAACGCTTAGAACTTAACGTCATCCGCGCTGTCAAAACTGCAAAGTGTTTGACAATTGATTGTTGTAACGTTACGACCGTTGTAAATATAGTTACTAGAGCGTGTACTGTAAATACTACAATTATTTTTGGCCAAATGTATTCCTAGTTTTGTTCGTATCTATTAGTGTGCTTGTGACGATGCAAGATTCTTCATTTCGTCGCCGAAATGTGGACGTTGATTTAAGCAGATGGTATACGAGGTGGACCGTTTTTTACAGGAATGCTGATGTTGTATGTAGAATTGATAGCGATCTGCCACTGTAACCTTCGTTCGTCGGTGTATTGTAATCGCGGAAAATTGCGAAGCATGAACAGGTCTCCATTATAACTTTTAGGGACGTCTCACGACAATTCGGCATTGTATGGGCGTACAGTTGGGTGATTTCGAACAGTGAACCTATCTCTTCCAAATCTCTCGGCTGACTTCAGACTCTTTCTAATAACTTCCGCCAATTGGCTTTTCTGGTGCCCAATGAGGTGCCACTCTTAACCAGCATCTTCCTCTTCATCCCTTCCATTTGGTCCTTGGCTTCGAAGCCAGGGACCAAATGGACCAAATTCCTGCCTCTGCTCTTAGAGGTTAAACCACCATTATCAGGTATTCCTCTGACCAATCATCTCTCTACCCCTTCCCAAATTTACTTTCTTATCCTTTTACCTAGGTGCATATCTCAGGCATTCTTCATCCGATCTTCATCTTCTGCCTACGATGCATATCATCCTTTTAGACCAATCAGTCTGACCATACTCTGCCCCTCGAATCTACTTTCAATTTTTCCTCCAAAAGCAGACGGTTAATGAGAATCTCTCCCTAACCAAAAGTTGTCAGATTTTCCAAGCTTCTCTCCCAAGCTCTCATCAAATCTCACCAGGTTCTAGGTTCTACCATCTCTGTTCCAAACTCTGATCACTTTCCTGTAGAAAACGTGGGCGATGGCGCTGCGAACGGTCGAAATGAAGAGGGCGCGCGATCACAGCATGCAGTGGGAGCGTAATTAATGTTGCGCCGTGTGATCGTGTGTTGCAGCGGCAGTGTTAGCGAGTCAGCAGGCCGCCGCGGTCGCCGCGTCTGTGATCTCGCCGTTCCCGCCCAAGTGACCTACGGCCCCCGGTCCCGCGGTCGGCAATTCCGTGCAAGCCCACCAGGCGGCGCCCTCGTCGGCCAACGGAACCAGCAACGTCGTCGGCAGGCAATAGGCCCGGACCACGCACCACGGCGCGCCGCCATTTTTGTATCGCAAACCCCTTACCGCCGGCGCGGTACAACGACCGGCCGCGAGATGGCGCGGGGGCGACGAGTGTCACACGCGCCGCACCCGTGTATATTATATACGCGCGATATATAATATATACGACATATTTTTACTATCCGCTGGCTTTTTGTATCCAACGAACGCACGCTCGGCGATCTACGTTTTCATGTCGATTATCCGTAGGACCAGTTACCGTGACAAGTGACAGTGACGATTGACAGGTGGCGCGACGGTCGCTGCGCTGCCGCGAGGCGGCACCCGAAGACTACTGCGATTAATAATATTATTTTTTTTATCAAGCCTGCCCCGCCTGTCTGGGCCGCGATCGCAGCGACACGGACAGACACGACGGCGCAAACGCGACGGCCAATTGGAGACCACTTCTGAGGGGGCGCTCGGTTTGCGCCGCCGTTTCTTATTATTATTCTTATTATCATTATTATTATTAATATTATTATTATTATTATTATTATTATATAAATGATGAATGAATAAATAAATAAATATATATAGAGAGAGACTTGTATATATTGTATTCGAGGAATCGATGTTCGTAGTTCCCGGGTTAACCATGCGGCTGTTTCGTTGGGATAATTCGCGCGCGGCGCCACCTGCGCGGACCCCGTCGAACGAACGGCGCGACCGTCCGCCAGGTGGCGCCCGAGTTCCTCGCAATTTTAAACACTAACTCCCGTAAGGTTTTAACCGTTACTTTGTAACCGCGCGAACGCCCCCGCATTCCTGTCGAGCCGATTTTTTGTCTAGCCCCCCCCCCGAAAATTTTGGATTCCGTTTTTACCGCGCGGACACACCAGGCTGCCCTGAGTTTCATTTTGCGTACTTTTTAGGATCTTTTGTATATTAGAGAAAGACGTTTATAGTTTTGTAGCGACGAATCACAATTTTCTACATCGAATGTAATTATGACGAATGAACGAGCGGCGAGCGAGCGAACTGCGCCGTCGAAAATCGAGTTGCGAGTGCGAGTTGCGAAACGACGTCCACGCTCCTTACGTGACATTAGCGCGTTTGTTTGGCTAAACGATTGACGATAGTTCTTAAAACATATCCAGATTTGTGAGTATTATTATGATTGTAACCGATCGCAGGTAATGTGACGAACGAGGACAACGGATCGACCGTCTCGTCGTCCGACGACGAGGCGCATTAGATTGTAAAAATGTAATAAAGGAAAAAAGATACACGCAGTCTCGTTGTTCTTTAATCGATGACTATTCAACGATCAAAATTCTCTTCCGCATGACCACCGAACGCACCAACGACAGGGCTTCGCGCGGGACTTAACCATTTTCTACTCTGAGAAAACGGTATCGCGAAATGTAGATTGTATCTCACGTTGAGATTTATCATCCATTTTGTTCAAGATGATATGGTTTTCTCATTGTAGCGCGGGATAATAATAGATATTTTCCACCTGTAACACTGGATTATATTCCATTACAGTCTCTGTTAAAAATACTATTAGAAACCAATAGGGTTCATCTAAAATCTGTAAAAATGACTATGGGACTCTGTAAATACATATTCCTTTGATTTCCAAAGGAGCAAAACGTTTTTAAACGTTCATTGCACATTAAACGTTTAATAAATGTCCGTAAAACATTTCTTCAAGGTTTCTCTTCCATTAAAGTTGGAATTTATAACTTCCTTGTTTTCTTACGAATCTATTCGTTTCTAATAGATTTTTTTAGCAGCGGTACAAGTGCAAAATATTTATCGCCATTTTGCGCATCGAGGGCCGACGGACTCTTTTGCACCGGCGTTTCGCTGACGGACGACGCCCTCGCTCCCGCCCGCGAAACAATTATTACCGTTCGCATAGCGTAAACGAGGGTCGCGGATCAACTGAAAGTAAAACTGAAAAGTATTGTATCATAATGGACTGTGTAGATAGAAGCCGGGAGGGGGCTTGGGCTGAGTCAGAACTCGCATGCCGAAACGCAGTTCGCCATGCGACCGACGGAATCGGCGTTTATCGGGTCGAAACTCTTTATCGCCTGAGGGCTTTTGCCGACACGTCGCGCAATCAACGGGAGGACGTGCGCGGACTTAATCCCAGTCCGATTTATCCCATTTTTCGCGGGGTTCGTCGTCGGCGACTGTAGACGCGGGGATGGGACTAATAGACTAAGAAAGTGGCGATCGAAGCGACCTCTAGATGGACAAATTTAGCTTTGTGTTGGTACGAGGTTAAGCCATTCACTTTCCATGGCAACTCTGAAATTTGAGCTATGTTGGCAACACTGATTTTCAGTCAGTGCAGCCAACTAGTTAGTTATTAGTCACAGAGATGCAACTTCAGGGCAATCTTTTCTACGACGATTTAGGAAGGAAAGAGCAAGAATTAAACGGATCTGGATGTTATATGTAAAAGTTGTTTGCATACCCCAACAGAGCTTAATGTTTTAAACAACTTTTTAGACCTTGGACACTTTTCAGAAACGGCTTTTAGGGTATGAAAACGTTTTTAAAACGTTATTTTCTACAAATAATTTTACTCAAAATTGACTTTATTCATTCCTTTCCACGTTTCTCTTATTTCTGTGACATTGCGTAGCCTAAGGTCGTTGAGGTCATCCAAACTGGGTCTACAGTCACCACGACCTCCGAGGTCATCGAAAACAACCCCTTTCTTTTTAACTAATTCGCGATATACGTGGAGTGGAGGGGAGAACGACACTTCCCGCCAATTCGGCGGGTTCCGATAGACTGACTTAACCGCGCTTTCGGACGCGCGATGATTCTGGCGAACGTGGTGGATGGAAAGGGAGAGACTGGAGGAAACGGAGGGTGTTTGGGAATAGGCATCGATTGAAAACACTGACTGATTTACCTAACAATAACGATCTAACTAAAAACTGAAATTACACAAAGTACGGATCGGTGACTCTGCGCGCATGCGCGCATCGATTTATGGGAATAATAGACTGTAGATTTCTATCTAACTACATTGGGACCATATTAAAAATATTCGTCTACATTCTTCATCGCTATTTCACACGTTTTTAGACAACATCATGAAGATACAATTATGGATCCGTTCAGTAAAAAATATTTACAAGATCTTGGCTTTCCAATTTCATATATAAAATTTCGTTAAAGAAACCTACAGTAATTTCAGGAAGCTATACGAAATCTTATCAACGATTTCGTGTCATTCTGCCTGAATTTGTCCGAAAATGCAAGAAGAACGTTTCATTGACGAAATTTCAAGTATGAGGTCTTAAAAGAATCCAAGAAATTTCAACCAGAGATGCAGGTCCTCCATTTTCTTATACCTAATCAAGCTTCTACTACAGTCTCATAGACTATTTCAAATAGTCAGACAAACTGAAGATTTTTATGGACCACGACTGATTCAGTTTAAGAACCCGAACACGTCTTCGCAGGAGCCAACTCGCGAAAACCCAATCACTCCCCAAACAGCTTTCCGACCTTCCACCTCGTGACGCCGCAGCCGTTCTTGTTTCCGGAGCCGCGTTCACCCAGGGGTCTGAAACTGTTGTTCCAAATAGGGGTGGTACGAGCCAAGATGTCGCTACGTTCTAATCACACGTGTTAGAAAAGGTCGGACAGAAGTGACGAGATGTCGCACAAGTTTCACACCCCTGCATTCGCCCGGCAGGCTGAAGTGGCATTTAATTATTTCCCGGTACGAATGCAGCTTTTTTATAAGACTCGTGCGAGTATGTAAATACAAGCGTGTGTACATAGGGAAGCGTCTAAGTGTATTTTACTGTATAAATCCGGACTTATGTCAAAGTAAACCTTGAGACTTTTTGCGCGCCTTGGAAGGGCCGCCAATGGAACGCGACTTGTTTTTGTAGGGACGACGATTCGCTGACATTAACTCTAAGGTAGACGAGATCTAGCTGTTTAAGCCGAGGATGGACAATGGACATTGTCGCTAATTGTAAGATAGCGAGACGACTTTCAAAATGCTATTTAACGAGTAAAAGGGTTGAATGCAGGCACACACGATTACGATTTTCCTGTGCTGTAAATCGAAATGTAAGACAGTGTGATTCTCGTGGAAGACAGTTTGAAATCTGCAGTTTCAAACTACCTGATTTACAGTGCACTACTCTTACTTCGTACCGTTACTTTACTCGTAACTCTACCTGATCTTTTTCAAAGTCAGACTCTGTAAGAAGATTTTGATTCAAGTGAATTCAGAAGAATAAGATTGTACGATTTTTAATTTAGAACCTAGAAGAGACAGTTGTCGATTCTGTTCAATCAACTTCTATTCCAAAATAGAAGTTGATGATATTTGTGGAATCCAATTGCAATGTTTCCTAGTCCATTGAATACTGCAAATGGGGTATGCAGAAAGAAAACATGCATTACTTTAACTAAACGATTTTATTAGGTTCTCTTTGTGAACTTAGAATGATACATTTGACTAACATCGACTGAATATACGAAGATTGTCGCTTTCAGATACAAAAAGTTACCGAACAAATGTAAAAGGAACTGATTTTTATTTAATAATATTTTTATGGTATTTACATACCTCTATCCCTTTGAATTCACTTCAATCCAAATTTCTTACAGTCTTCTCAATGTGGGAACAGTCGAAATCAAAAAACGAGAATAAAAAGGGTTCGTTCGTTTCTTTAGGGGTTGCCTCAGTTTTAGTGAGACACTCCCAAACCAGGGGTGGGCTTAAAACAAAATGGCGACGGCAAACGGGAAACATAACAAATAATCGCTGGTGCTGTGCTGTGATTTTTATAGACAAAAAAGGGAAAAAGAAAATGAAAGAGACAAAAGTGGGACAGAGGACTCGAAAACGGGATTGCGAGTGTGTGTGTGACGGCGACGAAACGATTTCGGATGCGTGCGATTTCGGATGAGTGACGAATTTTTATGCGACAAAAATAGCCTAAGTACCTGGACCTGCCCTGCGCTCTTCGCCAGCTGTAATTTGTATAATGCGCTGAGAATCGATTGTATAGGCTGTACGGTGTTTTTTCGACGCGAGTCCCTCATTTGCGCGAAAATTGGGGGGCGCGTTTTTATCAACACGGCCCCCCACTGGGACCGCGCGGGACCATTTTCGGCGCCCCGCGGGCCAAACGATAAGACGACGACACTGATTGCGATCGTGCGAAAACGAACGGTTTTTCGTGGGAGAGGAGGGGAGGAGTGGAGGGGGAGGAGGAGGGGTTGAGCAGTGTGTGTATATATATGTATATTTTTGATATATATGTATATGTATATATATGCATACGTCGCGTATTTCGCAAGGCTGCGTAATTCACTGACAATTGATTAATTAGACAAGAGAGTATATATAATGATTAAATCACGCAAGAGGGCGGCGAGTGGGGAGAAGGATTCGTCGTAGGGAGTAACAGACAAACGAGGAGGACTGAAGTAACGTAACATTGTACACGCGACCCAATTTATCTTCATTTTTTTAGGATGACAAATAGCAAATCGTTACGCTTCATACGTAATGTATTAACTCGCGCGAGTATATATAAATAATAATAAAAAAATGAAAAAAAAACACAAAAAAAGACGTACAGAAGGAAATACAGAAGCGCAGGCATCTTGTCCTTAAATTGTAAGATATTGTGTTCAGTCTCCAGAATGTACTCTGACCCCTTCCCTAAACTACTATATATAAATGTATATGGATATATATATATGGGTACGCGAACGTACACGTATATATGTGTGTATATCGATTACATCGTGCACTATGCTCCGACTTGTCCATACAAATAAATACATTAAAACAATCGTTGTTGTTGATTTTATTTGTCGCCAAGTCAATCCACTTAGGTTTTAAGAGCTGTATTTATTTCTTGTAGAAACGAGAGGAAGTTTATTTTGCATTTCTTTTAGTTGATTCATGTTAGATTAGATTTGAATTATGATTATGTTCCCAGCGAAGGCAAACCGATTGAAATCAATAGAAATATTTTCATTTGTATTGCGTTTCTTTAAAAATTCCGGTAATTTTCACTTCAAATCTATTGGTTGTAACCGATTCAACTGAATTTTGTCAGTTTTAATAAATATTTTTAAGAATAAATTTTAAAAAATGGTAAAAATATTTGTGTTCAATAAAACTTAAAATGCTAATAAATAAACATTACTGCGAAACGGAGGGATAAGTGTTTGATTTTAAATAATATTGCTGTTGACGAAAAATAAGATTTATTTTTCGTTTAAAACTTCATTTCATAGAATAAATCAATTTTTTTAGTTAAAGTTAAAATGTATCAGTTTGAACCGATTAAGGAACACTAATGAAACCAATAAAATTGTGCTTGATCGGTTTCAATCGGTTTTCGTTCATTGGGTTGGTTTCGTATTGAATCTGCATTTTGTATCGGTTTCTGTATAAAAATGCAAATACTTTTGAATAAACAGTTTACTATATCTGTGTTTCGTTTAATCATCACCCTCATTTTATTCACTACTTTATAGTAGTGAATCTTTAATTGTTTTTAAAACATGGGTTTCAATATGCAATATACAAGACAAATAAAAATGTTACATACAATATTTCGATAAAAATATAATTGCTTTAAAATTAATATTGTTTATTAATATTTATTTATTTACTCTTATTACAAAATATTCCGTGGAAAATAATTACAGGAATTGTCCTATCAGTATTTATATGTACACGATTTTTGTCAAACAATTGTCTAAATTACATGTATTTTTACATGGCGAAAAATTTTTTATGAAAAACATATATTCTATCAATTTAAAATTCTATCAGTTTTTATTGGAAATTGTAGGGCAACATTTTTATATGTTCTGATTTTTGTCATTTTTTCTTATAAGTATTTAATAGTATCTAATAGTTTTCATAAGTATTTTTCAACAGGGTAAGGAAAGAACTCTCACAATGCCATTTACTATAAATTTCATAAACTCAGCACATAATCAAATATTTATTTCATTCCATTAACAAATTATCTATAAAATTTCATATCTCCCAAACTTATACACCACTGTCGCAAGAATTGTCGCGTGTCGTCATCTGAACCTCTTCCGCAGAACGATTCCCAAGTTGCCGATAAAGCAGACCGCATCAAAACACTTAATTATCTTACAATAAAATACAATTGTTGTAACTAAATCATTCCCCCCTTCTCCTTTCACCTAAAACATAAAAAAGAAACCCCACCCTAACTCATCCATTCTAATGAATTCACCCCTTAAATGTCACCCCACCTTAATACACCCTTCACCTTCCAACTTTCCATCCAATCCATCCAATTATTTGTAAAATCTCCCAACTCCGGCGATCTAATCGCCTTATCTGCCGCCAACTTGCATAACTCATTCCCAAACTCGTTTGAGAACCCGACCCAGACCGACGCCGCTCGATCGTTGCGCAACCCTCATTTTCCTCGTCCAATTTCCGTCGAACTCGCTTCCAGAGCTCGTATTCCCTCGGAACGACATCGCGAATCGTTGCGCCGTCCTCGCGAGGTCACTTCTGGTGCAAAATCGTCGCAAAACGGCCGACCAAGACTTCTATTCCCACACGGCGACGCATCCCAAGCAGTCAGGATGGCCGAGCGGTCTAAGGCGCTGCGTTCAGGTCGCAGTCCACTTCTGTGGGCGTGGGTTCGAATCCCACTCCTGACATTTTTTTTACACTCGGCGCGCGGCGCCTGACGAAAATAATTTCGCCGCTTCTGCGCCGCCGGAAACGGTCTCCGCTCACCTACAGTCTTCGCCCCACGAGCCGCCTGTCGACAATGGAAACCGACAAAAACGAGTTATCGAATCGCGGGTTTCAAAACATTGTAGTTTGAGGGCATGTGGGAAAAGTAGGGGTGGGAGGTAATTGAACTGACAATGTTTAATTGAAGTAAAATTGAGAATTGAATTGAATATTTTAATGTTACTTTACATCGCTTATTAACAATTGACAGTTTATAAGGTTGACTTAATTTTCCTAATAATAGTAATATAGGATGATACATGCGATGAATAAAATGGGTAATACAAAACAATAAGCAGAAATAAAAAGCTAAGCAAAGACATTGGACATAGGTGATGTTGGTATAAAAATCGTATTGAAATCGAAACGATATCATTAATTTGTCTCACTCTGGGAGAATGTTACTGTTAAAGAAAACCATTTTTTGTGCTATAATATTGATGTGGCGATGTGCCGCGTTTTCGAGGTGGTAAAAATTCGCGGTACATCGCCACGTCTAGAATTCATCTAAAAAACGTTAGTTCTGAGGTAGATCAGATTCTCCCATATTGCAAGAATATTTTAAAATAACTACAAGCACTTCATTTTTAGTTGTTCAAACAATAAATAAAAAGGCCCTAACTCCGTGAGTTTAGCTCTTTCGTTTCACCTTAACGGTCCAAAACTTACGATGAATAGATGGCGCTGTTATTATCCAACGAGTCATTGATGGCGATGTAACTCACTTTGAGCCAATAATAAATTACTATCTACCCATCGTTGCCTAAACTTTTTGCAATTCCTGCAAAACTTGGTGGAATCACTTTGCAGTTTCACTGCAAATCATGTAACAGATACAAAAACTATATTAAAATGCCGTCTAGATGACAAAATGAAGGTATTAGGGAAATAGCGCAGAATATTATTTACGTAGTTGCAAAAAATATATAAAAGTATATATTTTATGACAAATATTTAACAGTTAGAAAATATTTAGTATTTTTTTAAAATATTTATAAATATGTACACTATATTAAAAATATATAGGCAATTGATAAAAAGGGGTGAATCAGACCAGGAGGGAAGGGGTCTGTTCGTTCAAAAGACTCGCGTTTAATTAAATGAACTGTATTATATAAACGAAGGTACAACTTATGTTCGCCTAATTCCCGGCGCGATACTGCCGAAGCATAGTCCTGGACACCACTGCCCGTTTTTCTCGCACGCCGATTATTTTCTTTCCCACAAACTCACTTATTCACACCTGCAAAGGTTCTCGCACTTTCCCTTCTTAACTACATCCAAAATAGAGGAGCTTTATCAATGTTTTTAATTACTTAGTAAATAAATAAAAAAATTTTAATAATTAATAATTTTTTTTACATTTGACATTCAAATATTTTCTAATACAAACAAATTTTCTAATACAAATTAGTAATCAAAAGTAAATTTCGCAGTAAATCAAAATGACAACTAAATCCAACTGGATTTAGTTGCAAATTGAATTAAATACAATTTAATTCAATTTGCCGCCATTTCGATTTCATTTATAATTTAACACAATTATTTACAATTAATTTTTGCAAAAATACTCATTACTCATCAGTCGCTTTTTATTCAAATTTAACACCCAATTTCATATCCAAATCAATCTTATATTTCTCAATACCCAGCCCGTAGTACCGCCATCCCAAAAACATTTTCCTTGAAAAGAAACGTATTTTTGTCTACCAACAGACAATCCCCGATACTAAATCAAAGCCACTCCCCGCAACTCCACCGCAAATCCAACCGGACATTAATAACCCTGCGGTTAACGTCGCCGGAAGATGACTCTGAATTGCAGATCGTCGCTGCGCATGAGTGACGGCACACTGTCGCGAAGTAAGATGATGTTTACGAACATTGCGCGAAGAACGCGCCAGGAAAGCGAGCGGGCGAGCACGCGATTGGAGGAGGTCGCGCGGGAACCTCTCGCGCCAATCACCAGCTCGCAACTGCTGCGCGCCTGGTCCTTCTATGCTCGTCTTTCTTTTCTCGAGCACGGTACGCTGCACGAGCGTGGCACGTTCTCGCTCCTTTTATTTCCTTGGTATCGGAAGCGTCGCGGCCGAATTCAGTGCTGCCGAGCGCGCGTTTTTTGTCGAGGAGAGGAGAGGGAGGGAGAGAGAGGCCAACCCGGAAGAGAAGGATTCGGATTGGTCGAAGCGATTTGTCCGGAGTTTCGAAGTTATCTGGGGATTAGGGAAGCGATACGGATGGTTTTGGGGATCCAGGGGTGGGTTTAATTGGAGTTGTCAGAGGAGCGAGTGAGACGAGTTCATTTGCGATTCGGAGCAAGTGGTCTTGTTACGAGTGGGATTGTGTGCGGCGGAAAGCGGTGTCGCGTTGTTCGGGACATTGTTTCGCTGGCATTTGTGCGAGGGCTTGCAAGTTGATAGGGCATTACAATCGAATTCAGCTGGGGTGACTGGTGGCGGAGGATTAGAGGTGGTGTTTATGAAAATGAGAAGGGTTGGGGATTAGGTGGACGATTAAGTGGAGAGTCGAGTTGACGGGGAAATAAGAAAAATATGTTAATTCGGTTGAATGTTTTATGTGAATTGAGTTGGTGAAAGTGGAATGCAAGCTGCGAATTTCTTGGATAGTTTTTATTTGTATTTTTGTGCACAAATTGATGATGATAACAAAAATGATAATGAGGTGTTTTGTTAAAAAATGAGTGTGTTTTGTTACGATTTTCGAGCAAAGTTTTTCTTTTTATTAATCATGAATGAAAAAGTATCGCGATAGTTATAAATGTGAATGCATAAGTTAAGTGTTTTAAAAACTTTTTGAACTGAAGACATTTAAAACGTTTATGCGGCGAATTGAAACATTCTTAGTAAGAATAATATTAAACCACGGATTGTGCATTCAAAACCCGTATTGAAGTAATTCAGTCTAAACCTTCGCGTCTGCTGGATTTCTTTACAGGTACAGGTATTGCAACACAAAACATATGAAACATTATTTCATAGAAACTAGACAAAGATACATGAAATTCCATGTACTGTCTATGAATTTCCTGTAGTGATCCCCACAAACAAATGTTCCTTTATAAATCTCTATGATCGTTGAATCAGGGTTGATCTTCCTCAAGATACATAAAAACATTGATTGCCTACACATTATTAATTGCACATCACTGTCTCGAATTCCAACCCAACCTAATTAAATTCTACCCCCCCCCCTCCCCAAACTGATCTACCTAAACAAAATCTCTCCACTCCAACCTTCCCACCATCCACAAGTCTCCTATCACCCCGACCAACGACCCAACAAAAAACCTCCCGCCTCAACCCTCTCCCATAACCAACCCAATCAGCAACCCCTCCGACCACCTCACCGCTCGGCACACGTCAGCTAGATCATCAATTGTCTAGTTTAAAGACAACCAACACGCTCGTGCCACACAGCTCCAATTATGTTTACTTGATTGAAGAAGTACTTGCGGAAAGAATAACAACTATCAATTCCCCTGACCAGACCGCGGAAGTTTGTCCATTTTTCAGCCCGGCAGCCTCTTCGCGGCCGAAATCTCCTCATCCGCCCCCGGCGACCCATCAGCGATCTAAAACCCCCGAACACCCCCTCGATCCCCAACCCCCAAACCCTCGAGACCCCCAGAGTCTCGTCGCATTAGCATAAGCCGCGAGAAAAAATGCGCGGCAACCATCCGCCTAGTTTTGCATCTTAACTTGCTGTGAATTTTGGTACCAGGGTCGCACGCCGGGCCACAGGTGGCGCGCATGCCGCCACGCCCCCTAACAACGCCAAGCAGCTCCTGGCAACAGGCTACATACGGAAAGATGGTTTCGGATTATCATGCACGTGCATGTTGACAAAAGAAGTTTAGCTTGTAAAGCTGATTAAACCTTAGTTAATCACAACGGAACAGGGGCGCATAACGCGCGAGCAGGTGGCGCCAGAGGGCGCGCCGGGCGGACGTCTTCGGGCCCCTGGGCTCCTGGTCGTCGATCGCTCGAGCGGGCGGTCCCGCGCGGCGAATTCCCGACGTGCCACCGCCTGCCGGGGCATACGGTCCGGGTGGAAAACACATAGCGGCTGAATTCAGTGCTGCAATCCATAAATTTCTGACATTTTATTCGTCGTACTATACACATTGTGTTCCGACACTTGACAAGGCCTTGGGGCAGAAGAGGTTTGGAGATGAGGATGGGGTGGAGATTAGGGGGTTTGGGTGCAGACGAGTGCAGTTGGGAATCAGTTTGGGGGAAGAGTCGGAGAGTGTTAGTAGGATGGGGTGGAGGGTGGTGAGGTGGTTCCAGAGTTTAAGGGAAAAAGTCTCTGGAAGGCAAGATGGATGACCAGTGCCTGGACACTGACCCAGGGTGGATAGGAAGTGAGAGTTGGAATATAGGCAAATTTGGTGGTTAGATTATTGGAAAAAAGATGAATGAATGAATTCTGTTATTATAACTAGGTCAGACTGGGGTGATAAGTAAAATCAGGTTCTCTAATAAGTAGTTTGTTATTTGACGGTCGGTATCTGACAGCTAAAGGAGCTTCTTTTCTTTAATGACTGGGACCTAATTTGCCCAGTCAGAAGTTATTTCATGCAAAAATAAGCTGGTAGTCCTCACTTGAACTTATTACCCCAGTCTGTGCTTTGGTGAGAAAAAATAAGTTTGCCTCTAGAGTATTTATTAATATTTATGTATATACGGAGCAAAAATTCTAGCTGCCTCTGTTTAACTTTAAAGCACTTACAGCTTGAGTTATTAAAGCAGACGGCGTTCAGCTACCAGCACCTTTTTTATCCAAACAGTTACTGCTTTGGTATACTAAAGCATTTGAAAATCAAAGCTTAGCAAGTGTATTTCCAGCGGCGGCCGTTGTATACCCAAGCAGTATGTGCTTGGCTCATTTAACGGAGACCGTGTTAGGGAGACATAAGCAGATACGGCAGAACTTTTTCTCCATGTAGAATGCTGCAGTAATATTTAATGAAACATAGCGTCCTCCGATTGGAACACTGATGCTTAGACATTGGAACATCTACCTTACTGCGCAGTTTCAAAATTTCGTTAGGTTTAATGCTATATGTACACTGAGAAAATTGCACAAAAAAACACAACAAAATTTAATGAATATATCATCAAATATTCAATCCAGTAGACTTGCAATGCAATTCATTAAGAATTTCTTACATTTAACTGGAAAGTATATGGTCAGTCATTATTTATTGCCGTTTTAAATGTAGAAAATAATAAACTAGTTATTTAAAAGATGCATTATTACAACAAAAGATAAATTACAGTTAACCAAAATTGGAATAGATTTTTACTACACCGACTTGAAATACTAATGTATAACTTGTTATTGAATGAACTGTTCTGCATTCTGCTATTCACTATATTTTAATGAGCAGTTCGTTAAATTGTAACTTCAAAAATATTATGTGAGAACAAGCTGTTATTGTTTTAAGCGCACGTTATTTCTCACAAAAATATACATAATTTGATGATCCTGAACTAGCCGGACTAAATCCCCGGTTGATTACGGAGGTTACGGCCGAAAACGGCCGTTTACGTTGAAAACGGTTTATTAATTAATACATTTTTCTGTTGGTATTTTCTGTTTAAGGTTAAAATAAACATTTATATAATATATTTTCAAGCGAGATTTTAGATATGACAGTCCTAATATCCTGTCACAAAATTTTGAAGATGATGTGTGCATTTCGAGAACCGAGACAATGTTTCTATTTGTTAACATTAAATATTTCATGTTATTTCATGTCATATAAATATTTCATGTCATAATAACCTAGTAATAGAAAATAAAGCAACTAATATCACTGAAAATTCTCATACAGTTTAGCATTCAACATTAAAATCCACCTGTTCGAAATCACCGGAATTATTAACATTAAAATGAGATGTATCTTGAGGAAGTCTAAAATTAAAACTGGTGATAGTTATTTACCAAGTACTTAACAGTTCATTAAAATTTTTTAATATTAATACATATTTCTCTCCGCGTAACTATGCTTTTTTTCAAAACAAGTTCTAAATGTTTCTAGGCTGTTTTTGCCAGGGTTTTCTACATGTATCTACTGGTTTATTTTAACTGGGTAGGGAATGGAAAATTTGTAGAGTCGTTAAATGGATGAGCGAATTTAGGTGGCGGAACTGAAATCGTCGAGATTACTTATCGTGGAAGTAAGGCCATATACTGAGTGAATATTGACAGGCGGATTTTCGCGGAATTGCATATTAAATATTGAATATTAAAAATTGTAATTCGGTGTGCAAAGTTTCAAACGCCTGGCGGAGTTTCAGAATATATTTGCTTTCGCAGTATTTTTCGCTGGATGACTATTGACAGTTTGTATTATTTTGTACAGTGACGGAATTGTGTAATAAAAATTTGCAAAGAGGATTGCATTAATTTAGGAAGTCGAACTATTGCGAGAAATATTTCACTTGAATTGCTGTTTCTTAAAATCCATTTCATCTTGACCTATTTAAGCCGATACAGTTTTGAACAACATTATCAAACATTTAGATGTAATGTGTTCAGTTCCAATGCACATGAATGCAGATTTGATCAAATTCCGTATTGGAATAATAATCCCAGATTGTCTTTGGCAATGCCTCTGTTCTCGACTATGAAATACTCGTAAACATGCATAATTTAGAACTTCGCAATAACGTTGATAATCTTAAGGAGGTTTCGACATGAACAGTTTCCGTTGATACTATCCCTATGAGTGAAGAATATTATTTAATATTCCAGGAGCATTCTCGGAATATTATTTGTACCAATAATTCTGTGGGCATATTCTAAGAATATTAAATAATATTCTTCGCTCATAGCAATGTTTTAAAAAGTGTTTCGAACAGGTGAGATTGTAACAAATTAATCTTGTTCTATCAGAGAATTGAAATTCACATTTTCGAATTGACTTCTATTTTTTCCTAATTCCACGTTTTTGCAAGGTAAGTATATGCAAGGTAAGTATATTTTATAATTAGAAAGTGAAAAAGTTATTCCATTTATGTCCACACATACAACATAACCTACAAAATTATACCAGAATCACAAACTTAAAAAGTACGTACATTCTTCATCATTTTTAATTTTCCATCCCTCTTTTTCAAACCAAACAAATCATTCCTCAAAACAAAACCCAACCCAACCTTTTAACTCTACAAAAAGTCCCTCCCATAAAATTCAGCAAAACCAGCCCGACCGGCCCTCCCTTTCATTCCTCTCGTTTTCATTCCTCTCAGTTTCGCAAAGCTATTTCGTCGCAAAAAATTGCACTCGGGCATTCGCATTTCTGCGCGCAGAAATGCGAATCAATGACAACGACCGACTTAAATACTCGCAGCTTTGCTGCGCGAGCACCCGAGTGGCCGCGCGACGTGGCTCCTGCGATCGGATAGGCTCCTGATACAACGGTAGAGCGCCGCAGCGCCACGCGTCACGGCGAACGCCACCGCAACGCCTGCGGCGCCCATACGCCTGACATCGCGACGCAAGTCGCGTTGCCACGGACCAAGGCAAAAATTAATAAGGCCAACAGAGACACGACTGTTTAGAAAAAGAACGCGCGATCAATTTGAATGGAGTTACGTCCGGATTTGACGAACGCTTGTTGCCTTTATTCGCGTTTTTCTGCGGATACCGGCGGGCGGGAAGCGCGCTGTTTTGAGCGGGAACGTTCAACAGATCAGTTCCCAGCGCGTAATATTTCGTAAATATTTTATACGTGTTTTTTTATATTTTTGTAACATTTAGAAAATATGACTGTTTTTTGAAACATATTTTGGGAATATTTAATGATATATATATTAAATATTAGTAAATATGGCCTACGTTTTTTTAATAATATTGTTGCATAAGTATAAATAAAAAAATGTATATTATATATTATTTTCTTGTAAAAATAATATATAATATAATTGAAAAAAATCAACTGAAAGAAATAAGAAGAATAAGGGGTATGAAATAAATATTACATTGATAATAATGAAATAAAACATATTAAAAATAATAATATAAATACATTTAGTGTTAAATTTCTTATGATATTTAATGTTAAATATCCGATTCCACAAATCCCAATTGGTACATAATATATAAACATTAATTCCAAATCACATTATATTTTTCATATTTGATGTACTATCAAATAGATACTCCTTTTTGTATTAATTCACATACTCACTTTTGCTTAATATCAAATTTAACATTAAATTTCATATTATTTTTCATATTAAATCTAACAAATATTTTTTGGCAGCTAATTATTATGATTTTTAATTAGGAAAACTGTGCAATATAAATAGACAAATTGTGTGAATTTTGGGGTAAAATGTAAAAAATGAGAACAGGAAATTCAGGAATATCCAAGAGTCTTGTTAATTAGTTTCGCGGTATCATTGGCATTTTAAAGTGTATAAATTATAAAACGTAACTGTGTTTTTTCATTGAAATTGGCAAACAGGGAGGCAGAAGGTGTGGTATTTGGTCATATTTTAGAGGAATTTGGGTTTGTTAATTAATGAGAGATTCTTATGTTTTCCTTATAAATTTACAAAAATAAGACGTTATTATTTTAAGTGTACAGCTTGTGAAGTTATCTCTCGCAGCAATTGAATAAATATATTGCGTGTGTGATAGACAAGAAGAGTCGAATGTATTATATGTTGAGTGAGGATTTTGTTTCAATTTGTGAATTCTAGACGGTTGATTTGGTTCAATTAGTTTATGTATGCGCACACCTATTTGATATATGGATTAATTTTATCGGATATGTGACAACGTTTAATTTAACACGACATTAATCAATACAGATTTGCATTTGTCTCAATAAAATCAGCGTTATCTATTCTTCATAAATTAGAGACTAAATCCATCACACAATTTATTCTTGAAATTGTACTGTACTAAATTAATCTAGACGTTCATCAAAATGTTTTATAAAAATATATCTATAAATGCATTAATTCTGAAAAAAATTTTTTTGGTCTTCTCAATTTCATCATAACTTTTTCAGGCGTAGAAATAATTTTCATTTAAATTGAAAATTCAAATGAAAATTCTCCGAAAACGTTTGATTTCCTTATAGGGAAATAAAACGTGCAACGTGACAATTAAAAAACTAAAAAAAAAGCAAACATCTTTGAAAATCATCCATCACGAAGCAGCAAAACATAAGCAGTTTACTTTGACCGCAGGAAAATCCCCTTTTGGATAAGAATAAAAAAGAGTGACGCAAAACGTACAAATTTTTATTTCTATTTATTAATAGCTAACAATTGGTTTTTGAGTAATGAATGTTCGTTTTACAACTAAGCAAATAAGATTTATTACGCAATACAACAACGAAACGATACCACGGTAAGATGACTCGCATTTTCGTGAAAATACTGTGCGGAGAAACAACAAATTTGCCTAACACTCGGTCGCTCTTCTACGAAACCGATTCATCGTCCCGTAAAAAAAGTCGTAAAACGACCGTCAGTTACCAGGATCGACCCTTGAACGAAAATCCGCGTAAAAACGACGAACCAGAAATAACGTGGCTTCGAAGGCGGACTTGCGAGTGAATCTTCCCCAGCGGAACCGAAAGTTGTACAAACGTTTGTCAAACGTTTAATAAGCGTTTGTGAAACGAACTATATTTTTATAATAATTCGAAAAAATATTCATAGATTACCCAAACGTCTCTCGAAAAGCTGTCGAAACGTTTACCAAACGTTTCACAAACGTTGTCTAAACGTTTCTCAAACGTTTGTGAAACCAATTATGAAACGAGTTATATTTTTTAATATTTCGAAAAATTACTCAAATATCAAGAACGATTGTAGACCGTTTGGAAACATTTATTTTCTTAAAAAAGCATTTAAGAAAATTCGCGAAACGTTTATAGAACTTTCGATAGGGGGCGACTGCGTTCGACCGCGAAATCGCTACATGCATACACGCACATTCTTTTCGCTAATAAATTAGATAAAAAATAAACGACGACCGAATCGAGGCGTCGGTCGCGGCAATGGGACCGCGTGACCCGAGGAATGAATCCACTTATCTCCGATCAAAATCCCCTCCGAGCACGATAAACAATCGACTTAAATCGCTCGTAAACATTTATTGCCCGAAACGCGCGACGCGACTAATTAAACAGCTAAGCGGGCTTAGAATTGCGCAAACGACGGAGCGCTTTTTTGCGCGACGTAAATGCACCGTTCGCGCGTCAAAATTGGCCGCTGGAATCCTTACTCCGAGAGTTGACCTTTTTTTCGATCGGGAACGATCCACGAGACGCCGTTTCAAGAGATCAGAGTTTCCCTGCTAAAAATGACTGATACAACAGATAGATCTGAAGAGACTATTTTAATTTGTAGTTGACTTTTTTGGATAGAAATCGATGGTATTTAACTCGTTATAAAACCTACTCCGATAGAAGTAGATGTAGAAACTACACAGAGTCCTCATCTGAAAAATCCCCACAACAACATACTCCCCCTAACAGACACACCTTTAAAACACGTAGATTCGACGTGGAATCTACGTCGAATCTACGTCCGAATGTTCCTCCAC
>JABFPB010002089.1:0-21666 GCA_022817645.1 Ceratoteleas bidentatus
TTATCAGGGCCCTTTATGATTCCAAGTCAATTTTTTTGTTAGGGAAATCACCCGAAAATATTATCTCTTCTACAACCTCTCAAAGCATCTTCTCTATCATATTTAACCAACTTTCCAAAACAATAAACCAACAACTTCTCTCAAATCAATCCAAATGCGGCCAAAAAAGCGCGCGTCGATCAAAATCGGCGCGTTTCGGCCGAGACGTGTAATCGCAATTGAAACTGGAACGTGTCATTAACGAGCGCGGATTAAACGCTCGGACGGAAACCCGTCCCGACGATTA
This sequence comes from Ceratoteleas bidentatus, assembly GCA_022817645.1. Classification (NCBI taxonomy): domain Eukaryota; kingdom Metazoa; phylum Arthropoda; class Insecta; order Hymenoptera; family Scelionidae; genus Ceratoteleas; species Ceratoteleas bidentatus. Next base: position 287 of record JABFPB010002089.1, read on the forward strand.
ACCTCCGGGCCGGTGCGCGGCCCATTACGACGTCGTAAAGCGCGAAGATAGGGTGCCCTCTCCCGGCCGGTCTATCAGTTTTTATCGTCCCGATAGCTCCGTCCGTTATCGCGTTCGTTTGTTGTTCTCCTCGGCGCCCCCGCGTCTCCGCTTTTTCCATAATGTCGCCGCTATTTTTAGAGACCGAGGAACGCGCGCGCATCTCTCTCCCCCGTTCGATTCCTCTCTCTCGCTCTATCACTCCATCACTCTCTCGCCCCCGTTCAATTGTACGGATTCCGCGATGAGGATTTCGCTGATTTGTACTCTTTCCGCGCCCGCAACGCTCGACCCATTAACGTCGCCGAATGGCCGATTTTATCGCTCGCTCGGGTTTTTCCGGAAACGATCGTCAAAGTTGCAAACGGGTCGCTCCTTTTCGGCAAATAATTATAATTGGCTTGGCGGCCTCGGTGCACTCGAACCGGGTCGGCTTCCCCCCCCCCCTCCTCCCTCCGCGAATTCGCGCTCGAGATCGCGTCTGAATAACGCTCTATCATTGAAATTGCGGCGCGGGGCAAATAAATAAGTGGAATTTAAACGAAACAGTCGTGCTCGGCGCTGCCTAAGTAAATTGTCCGCGGTCTCGTTTCCAATCTTGAAGTGCGCGCTAACAAAAGCGACGTCGCGGCGGCAAAAAACGTTTGATGCCGCATTAATTCGGGAAACCAAGTGCCCCCGTTCGAGTCAACAGTCTCGTTTGCCGGGCCGAAATTGTTGTGCTGTATAATCGAATGTACTCGCGCTTCAATGATCCACGTCTCGGTCCGCATCTGCACGGGGATGCGGATTCGTACAACCGTCGGGTATAGCTGTATTTATATTGTGCATAGATATTAAAAAGAGGGAGCGAGAGGAAGACGAGAGCGGGACGGCAAAAAACGATGGCACTTTAATCACGCCGGGGAGGGCGCTGCGTGCGCTCGTAGACTCTTTACGGTTATCGCGTAACAAGACCGAAAGCCTCCATTTCCGTGAATAGAAATGCACCCAAAGAAAGCCTGTATACCTACTTAACGGACTTGACGCTCGAAATTTCGCGATGAGGGCAAAAGCGACGCATCTGGTGAATGCAAAAATTGCGATGTGCAGCCCAAAGACTGCATCGGTTGAGTGAGCCGATTGCGTCAAAAGATACGCGCATTTGCGAACGCGCCATCTGCCGGACAGTTTTTGCACCTTGGGGCGTTTTCGAAAAATCGTTTGAGATTGGGAAGCGGTGGATATTGGGAAAAAGAATGGTTTGCAGGGATAAACATTTTCATTTTGTGGGAACAAGATTGGTTGGTTGGTAAAATTATGGTTGGGCGATAACGATTAAAACCAAGAAATCGGATTAATATAATGAGTTTTTCCAACGGAAATCGGGAAAGTTTTTTTAAATCAAACCTGCAGGTATGAGCTTCGGACTCATTAATTTTATTTAAAACTTTTACTCGTATTTTAACCTGTAATTGAAACGCAAACAAGGGTAAATAATAATTATTGCAGTTTGCATTATTACAGAGAACGAGTTTCTCGAAAAATAAAATAATTTGTTCGCGGAAAGAATGAGCTCTTAACACGAGAAAACGGCATCCTTATCTCCTGCTCTCACGTAATAGTTTTAAAGCTCAAAAAAATGGTGTAAATAACGGACACGGTTGACTGGAAATAGAGACACTGGCATACACACCTATCGTGCGTCGAAATAAAAGCAAATGCGCGCAATTAATTCACCCCGGTTCGATTATTACGTTAGCGGCACTTAGTCGCGATCGGCGTTGCGCTCCTCAAAATAAATGGCCGTAATTTCGCCGCACTATCAGCGGTCGATATCGCGACCACGGACATTTTTACGTGTTCGTTGATCAACGCGCCGTGCGATAAACCGGCGGCAAATTATTCACTCACTTTGCGCTCTTTTAGCGATCGAATTAGCGATCTTTCGAACTTTTCAGTCGCATAGATGCACGGTTTTTCAATTAGAATAGACTTAGATCTCTACCAAGTGAGAAGTAGGCTGATGTTGCGCAACAGCAAAGAAATCGAATAAAACTGTAAGACACTGAATATGAGAAAACGCCATTCTTCATACAAAAAATGTATATTTAAATTTCCTACATTTGCAGTATAATTTACCATATGAATATCTTAACGTGTCGCCTCCTTTTTGAAAATTTTGTAATTTTAGAAAATAATTACTAGTCAATCTAATTACATCTTTAAAACATTAATTTTTATGATATATTTATTATACATTATTATATTTATTATAATAAAATAATGCATATTAAATATATCTTAAAGGAAATTTTAATATAACATTTTTTTATGCACATGACCCCAAATGATTTTGAAGTTACCCACACTGCATGCCGACAGCGGACAAACAATTTGTTGGTGTTTTTGGTGTCCACGTAGATTTTTAGTCCGACCGAAGAATCGCTAGCTCAAAACCGCGAGACACACCTAACCTATTCCAAGTCGGCGGTCAAACGTGGCGCCGTGATAAGCCGAATGGCTCGCAACCATAATCACATCGCCCGTCTCGAGTGACGCGCCCTTAATCTTGCAACTGCGACTAATTTTTGTCGGCGGAAAAATGGAACGTGCGCGCGCGTCCGACGCGTCCCCTACGGGACTGGCTGATTTATGCTGCGCTGATTTATATCGGCCGCGTAAACGAAGATCCCCACAGGGAGTCCGCCTTTGATCCGCATTAATTGCACTTTTCACGCGCGACTCCTCTCGGTATCAATTTCACGAAAACTCGGGGATATCTGTCCGTTGGATCATTTTCCTTGATTACGACCGGCACGTGTTGCAATGAGAAAAAAGTAACATTTACATTCTGAGGATTGCAGTAAAATTTATTATGGCAGTAAAAAACGGACATCGACAGAAAATAGAATAAAACAGAAAGGAAATGAATCCAAAGTGCAGCGCCATCTGTAAATATATTTTAGAAGTTTTAGAAATGTTGTTATGAAGATGGTAATTTTTATTCTAACTTTTGTGTATTTTATCTTAAAATGTTTGTAACATAAAATAATTGGATTTTTTTATTATCCTAACTGAGAATAGGGCAAATTATAAACACGCTTCCTAAAGAATAGTACAATTTTACTGCAATCGAACGAAATGTCGATAGGACAATTGTCCACCTCTACGTCAGTTATCCCGCGTTTTCGTTTTCCTATTTGTTTCCCTCGAAATATTGAACATGTGTCTATGTATAAGCAATGTGCACGAGGAGAGAAAGAGCAAACGACCTGGTCGAATTTTTAGGCAAAAAGCCGTGGGACGAGAGCGGCGACAAAATGAACCGGCGGGCCATGTCCTACGAGAGGATCAAGATGTACTTCGCGGTACTTGTCACCCATTCAACTGTTAATTCGTTTGTCGTGTGCGAATGCGAACTTCCGCGCGGTGTGCGTGTGTGTGCATGTGTGTCGCGCCGGTGTCGTCGATCGGAGATTTTTTTATTTGTAAATAAAAACGCGACTCGTCGACAACAGGAGATGTGTGTTTTAGAACAAGAGTACGTTTTGGAGCAACTTTTCCGGAACGTAGAGTAGCTCTCGTGGAGCATCGGCTCATTGAACGAGCCGGCAAGTGACCCTCGACCCCCGTCTTAGTTGACTGCTTGTCAGAGTTCGAATGCCCCGACAGTTCGGTCAAAGTTGAATGCCGATGATTCCTAGAACCGCAGACAGTTTCGCCGAATCGCCTATCCATTGTCCAACTTAAAAAAAAAAAAAAACGCAGATCTTCAGACCTAGCAAATTTGGCTCCGGATTAGACGCGACCTTCGCAGACCCAATTGCTCGACGGAAACGGTTAACTTAAGACGAATTAGTAAATTTCCGACGTCAGCTATCGTTTCTTCCATCTCGCGCGTTCTGTTTTCCGTTCAGTTCTTTTTTCGTTTCCTTTTCCCGGATATCTGGGTCTGCGATAAGGCACGGTTAACAATTTGTTGCGACTCGCGATTCGCAACGTCGCCGGTATCGTTGTTGAAAATCAGCCGGCGAATGCGAAAGTCCGCGACCGCGTTTCATGCAGCGCAATCCGCAGGAAAACGACCGATCGACGACAGCGACGTCTTATGTATTGTGTGACGTGTACGACTATGATATCGGATTAAGCACACAAGGTCTGGGAAAGTGGTTTCCATCTAGCCCCGAAAGAGCGCGAGGCATCCCGGAAACCAGTTTCGCAGCGGAGCTAACTATTCTCATTGTTGCACAACTATATCTTTCTTCAACTTCTAGTCGTTTTCTCGGTGTCTTTCTCTTAAGCCAATTTAAGACGATATAGAGCGCCGCGACCGGCCGCGCTTGAATGCTAACAAGTGACTGTTACCATATATACCATACTACTTTACCATACTACTGTTGTTCTACTCTACTACTACTATGTGTCGTCTTTAGCACACTATAATTTTGTTCAGTGTCTTGACCTTTGCCACGTTCTTTCGTTCAGTTTTCGCGCGACGGCGCCTCTCTTGCGTTGGAATTTTACTGGCTTATGAACTGTGAACTGACGCACTCTGCCTCTATCTCTCTCTCTCTCTGTACCTCATCGTTTGACTTTGACAGAGTATGTTTCTGTGTGCCTCGCTCACCACAAGCCACGAATTTTGGGCAGCGGACGACCAGCCGGCATCGACTCTCACACATTCCCAACAGCGATTTACCAAAAATGCGTTTTGCCAGCATCGTCGTTACGCCATTTCTCTGCCATTCTTTTCAGTCCTTCCTGTAAATACGACAACACACCTCGCGCAACCCCAACGATCATGTCACCCCGACTCCATTCTTCCCGGCAATTTCAGAGCGCCGACAATCCCGCAGAAAATTCAAACTACTTTGCGCATAATACGGATTTTTATCTTTTAAACATGAGGTATCTTTCGCCATGCAGCCGCGGCATCCAGGCTGCATCACTTAACATATGTAATGAAGGAATTAGGCGAAATTGACATGAAACTGTAAGGCGAGCCTTGAGTGCGGGAACGGCCCGGGGGAAGTTTAATTGCGATTTAATTTCGCGCGAATCGCGGGCGATTTGTCGCATCATCTCCACTTTTTGCAGTATCGTTAGAAACGGAGGCGCGAAGTTTGCGAACTTCGAACTTGTTGCTGCGGATGGGTTCGGACTCGTCGTTGACGATACGACCAGTCCGAATCGATTTCGCGAGTGAAACGAACGGTCTGGAGGTAACGTACATAATCGATGAGACTGAGAACGGAAAGTTTTGGATCTACTGTAGGGAAGGGGTACCCTCGCCACAACGAAGACGTCGAATTGCTAAGCAGCGGGGCGAGTAGGCTCGGGGCCCACAACGGACACCGCGTAACTGACCCGATGACCGTCGAATATAATGGTCACCGTCCGCCGCGGGAACCGCGAAAGGAGACGGGCAACCTCGTCAAACGGAGCTTCCGACGAAGCGCGGACGAGTGGCGCGCCGACAGTAGGAGGTGCGTGTTCTGGTCTCCGAGACGTCTGATATCTTTCATTCCTACTTCTACGGTGAAATGAGAAAACCATATCGTAAACTAAAAAAAAAAAACAATCTGGTCCCTCAGTTGTATATAGTAAAAGTATTACAACGACATCTGGTAAGGTGTCATATTCAATGTGATAACTGGGACATATATATTAGCTAATCTAGATACTACTGTATGGGTTTCTTAATACATAACTTCAAATCAGAAACCAAGAGTCAAATCCGGGGAAGTAGGAATCAACGATCGTCGTGTCTTGGGTGACATATTGGGATTTCATTAAGGAAATCCGTGAAAGTAAAAAGAAAAATGACATACGAGAAAGAGGAATTTGGAAAACGATTTTGCGAAATCGTTCTCTGAAGTCTGACGAGGAGAAGAATGGTTTGCTGAAAGAAACATGCCCGATGGCAGGTTCACGGAAAGAAGGGGGAAAAAGACAGTGCGATTTCACGGTGGGACCAATGTCGACGACTCTCAAGTGGATTGGTCTTGGGAGGCCGATCGACAGGGTAGCAGCCAAGACAGCGCTACCAAAGACTCCGGCATAGACACGTCTAGTACGTTCACGAGCAGTGAAGACAGCAACAGGGGCGACTTGCCCAAGGTACGGGCCGAACGGACCTTTCAAGCGCAAAACACTCATTCGGGTCATCCGCGGGCCAGTCCATTTCCTCACCCAATTCCTTCACTCCGGATGGATGTGTTCCTCAAATACCAGTTGCGGAGACCCGGTGTACATAACCCGACTTTAAGGGACTGTAAATACGTATTTCGAGCCCTCGTGTATATATCTATTGATGTTCAAGGACGCTAGTGGATCAGCCTTCTGGCGAATTTGCCAGTATTGGTATTTTAGGAATACCGTTCATCATTTGAGACCATCGCGAGGAATCCAACTGATCAAGTAGATTGTCTCATTAACCCCCACTAATTCTGAACCTGTTCCTCGAGTCTTCCATGTTCAACAACGAACGTCACGAATGGTCAGGATTATGGCTTCGGAAAGTAGAAAGAATGTTGATATTTCAACAACGTTCTTCCTAGTCATATGTTTGTTTCTAAACAAGTACCATAATGAGTGGGAATAGGAACAAAGTAAATATTATGATAACATTATATTCCTTTAATCTGATAACATAGGTAATTCATCACCATTCCACGAGAAAACAACTCAAAACAAATGTTTTCTTCAGTTAACATTGTAACTTAACATTGTATTAGTCTAAATGGGGGAGATTTAAAGATTGAAATGCAGTTCGAATCTATGAAAAAAGCTAATTGCTCTCAGATTTCCTTGGTACCGTTTCGTCGTGACTTTCGTTGGCGGACAAACATTGACCTGGGGTCCTTTCAAGCGTAGAAGTTTCATTGGCAAAGTTTGAGCACAGTTACTGACAGCAATAGCGTATTTAGCAAATATGCTATTATGCGACACGAAAAGTTCACGAGCGCATCCTCGGTCCGAACGGGATGACTCTTTCTCGGTCGTAATTGCAGTCGTTTTGCGCGTGATTTTGTGCAGTAGATACCTAGTATTGTCGATCGCGTAGTGTCAGGTATTGACGTAGCTGCTAGGATAACCGGCACCGCGAGGGTGCAGAAGAAAAACGCCTAAAAACATTCAGTAATATGCATAATTTCAAGCTTAAAAAAAACAAATATAACGATTAAAACCTAATTTTACGGCAGATGGAAAATGACAATATATAGTTGTATCAATATTGTTGATACAACCATATATATTATATTGTATCATTTACTGTCTTATTCATCAAAATTATTTTTTAAACAGTATCGAGTTATTTAAATGTTACAAATCAGATAGGTATTATACAAAAGTAGTTAACTGTACAAAGAAAAATATTAATATAATTCTACAAATTCATTCTAACGATTCTTGTTTTCTCAGTGAAGTCGTGTGTCACATTTCGCCACTTTTTGCCGCTCTTTTCAAATAAAACATTCAGGCAACCACGTGAACCATTTGTTTCGCAAATCCAATTTTAATTAAGAACCCGATCGCGGGCGAAAGAAATTCCCGGTACTTTCGGTCCAGCTTATTAGTTCCAAACCGAAGTGTTTGCCCGGAAAGTTTGCGTTGGTTTGCGCGCAAAATTGAAGCAGTTGGCGAACGTGACGCGACGGCGCGTTTTTCAGCCGCACAGCTCGCGGGCCAAGCGCAGGCTTGGAGATTTGACATGTCGCTTGTTTTTTGCGAGGGTTACGATTTTTGCGCTCGAGTCGCGTTTTTTGCGCGACTTCCCCGAGACGCTGCCTGACGCCAATTAATGAAACTAGACGTTTTACTGCAATTCTTAGAGCCATACAACTTTTACTGCACCGTCGCATTTATAAGCACTTGTAAACGACCATTCATAACCGATTGAGCGGGGGATCATTGTCATCAAGTCAGGGAAAATTCATGGGACGAGGGTGTGCCAGGGAGGGGGTCTGTCATTGTTGCTCGTAAGAATAGAAATCGATTTGGAGGAAGTGGAGAAAAAATAGGTTTTCCTTGGATTTGTGGTGTTAAGTAAAAAACAGTAGATGAGTGGTAGAAAAAGCGTCTATTCTTCCGAGCTTTGAGCTTCCTGACCAACGAAAATCTTGCAACAAAAACGTACTTGAGGTAGGCGGGAATAATGGTTTTATGATTTGTAAATGACGATAATGAATCGGATATTTCTTCCGAGGGGTTTCCGGTGGAAATGGGTATGTTTTTTTCGAAGTAATCTGTAAAACGGAGCTAAATTTATAACTCTATTGTATGTAGAATATATTAGGTTAATGTCATTTCGCCAGATGTCTAATATAGATTCTAATCCTGTAGGTTTTTAATATTGGTTTTTATTATCGGATGGCTACATGTAACATTTGTATTCACGTTAATAAACGTTTGATTGGCTTTTAATGTAGATGTTTGATTTGATAGTCATGTAAGATATAACACATAAATTATTTCACGTACTTGGAAGGATTGGAATAGTGCATTTAAATAATAGCTGTCGAATTTAAAAAAATTACTTCCACTCTGGCTGAATAACAAATTTTTTTTCATAAATTGACAATAATGTTCATAGGCAATTTTTCACGAGGGATATCCTTAGGCAAAATTATTGTTTGGGTGATCGATTGGACGCGCATAAAGTACTTCGTGCTGGGAATCTCCGATGCATTTCAAATGATGGTGAAAGTGCCATTGCATTTCAATGATACGATTTGTTATAAGATTTTCGGTTGGCAGTTATTCAAGTTGAAAAAGCTAAAAAAGATCATTTTCGTGCGAATTTCCGTTTAATTAACGAAGTTAAATTTCAGAGTTTGCATTTCACTTTGTTTGTTTCGTTTTATTAACTTGATTTTAATTGTAGTTTATTATTTCCAGATCATTTATGTAGAAATTGATTTACAGGATATTAATAATTATGAACACTTTTCATATATTAAAAGAAAGCACAAATTACATAACGTACACTTTAATTAACTAAATTTTTTATGCATACAATAACGCGTTCTAACGCTGCATTTTGACTTACAACGGAACATATTAATTTGATTTAATCGAACCGTTCTACCAAATTATTAATTTCTCGTTGATCTCTTTGGTCTACTAATATTATACATTTGACTACAATTCATCACATAATCATTACATACGCCATTTCTCTAATTTTGCCGTGCATATATACAATTCGGACGATCAACGAGCACGTTTACAAGGAATTATTTCGGTTTCGGATTTGATTTTCTGAGTTTACTTACCAATCTTTGGTTGTCAGGTTTTATATAATTTCCATTTGTTTGCAAGAATCTACAACTATTTATGTTATTATAGTTAATTCGTAATATATATATATATTTCTAAAATATGTAACCTATATACCTCATTCCCCGTTTTATCTTCTGAGCTAAAAAATGTGTTTCTCCCCTACTACTGTATGTAATCTAACTGTAAGAACACCAACTTTCTGTATAGAATCAACAATTTGTAAATAGGTCCACACTGTCAAAAAAGCTCCCACTTTTCAGTTGCTCCAACTGAAAAGCCCATCAACTGCCGCACCATTTTTGACAGCGTACTTCCTAACTCAAAATCTGCTCTCTTTTGTATCTCGACCTAACGACCTGCCAGAAATCGCCTACCCCCACCATCAAACGCAAAAAAGTCGACCCCAAAAGTTTGACCAGCATTCGTTCAAACTTTCCATCGCTTGGCAGAACGTTGACTTATCCCTGAAGTGGAATCGTGAATACTTGACAGTGACGTGCAACGTCGCAAAAGCAAATCCGAAGCCGAATCCAAATTCCTTATCGTCGATCTAAAGTCTCATCCGCAAAGGAATCCGCCAGATAAACGGGACCCCAAAATAAAAACCGAAAAAAACCTCATTGCCGACTCGAAAAAAGATCGCTGACTCGCGGCTCACGCTCATCGCAAACAAAGCAGCCTCTTTCCTAAAGTAGATCCACGCGAGAGCCACGACTGCGTTGATCACCTCAAATCGTATCATAGGCGCGCCGCCCGAACGATCATGACTTTATTAGGTGTCTCGCATGACGCTTGTAATGTAAAACGTGATTACAATAGAGCGCTTGTGTTTCGTCTGGCATGTCCTACATACATGATGAATGCGCCCGTGCATGTGTAGCCAAGCTTGATGTCTGAGCCTTGCTGATTATTTAGTAGCTAATGCTTCTTCCTTTTCCTCCGATGACGAGTGAACGCCGAAATATTCATGCTGCGTTCGACACACACCAGGCTTCGCCGTCATGTTTGTGCATTGTTCGCAGCATGTCTTTCGTAATATTAATCTACTTCCGACGAATCTCGATCGACTTCCGACATTAAAGCTACCTCAATCCTCTCAAAAACAAGATGAAGCTGCACAGAAACATCTTTCCTTTGCGACCATTTGTAATGTGGAAACAAGAGCATCAGAGGAAGGAAAAAAAGGAAAAAAGTCAAAAGAAAATCCCAAAAAGAGTCTTTCTTGCTAAAATGTTTAAATGTACGTCGAATTCTGGTCTGGATTTTAGCTGCAATTTATTTTTACCTAAGTATATAAGTTTAATCCTAAGTTATAAAGTTTAACAAATACTTCGAATTCGGATAATTGGTTATTCGTTATTTGAATTGGGTAAGTGGAAAAAAGTTGATGTCTGGAAGTCGATCAAGATTGAAGAAATGAGACAAGTATACTTTTTTGGTAACTTCCGGTCGTATCGGGTGCAGAGGCTGTACATACAATTTCGTTCTTGCACTTGCACTTTGGCGGCGGAAGTGGCCGAATCGTGGTGCTTTCGCCGTCGAAATGCCGAGCTACTTTCGTACTGTGTGGCGAGACGCGTGAAATCGCATTTGTGAAAGTGTGCTTCACGGTTGTCTAGAACTATGACGGCCAGAAGATGACCTGCCAGATGGTCCTGCGGAAGTCCGGCAGCTCCGGGGGCAACATCCTCGGGCTCAAGGTCGTCGGGGGCAAACTTCTCGAGGACGGCACCATGGGTGCGGTCATCGAGAAGGTCAAAGAGGGCAGCTCGGCGGACGTCGAAGGACATCTCAAACCCGGTACAATATTTTTTTTATTTCCGGTTTTTACACTTTTCGGGTAGTTCCCCGTTTTTAAAGTACAGAGGTGAAATGTTTCCCAATAACGATGGGACTATAAATATACTGAGATAGATAAACTGAGGAATCATGAAAGGTCAAAATTAGGAAGGTTAGTTGAATTCAAAAAGTCACTATATCCGAATATCCTGGTTTAACTGATGAGTACATGACTGCAAGGTATGAAAATAAATTAAACGAGTTTTTGGGAGTAAGACAAATTCGAAAGGTCATATAAGAATTGTATTATGAAACCTGATTACGTTGTGACGAATTAAAAAAAGTAATCGATTTAAGAATGAAGAGTAATCGATTCGTATTTATAATACAAATTTATTTCACAAATAATTGTTCACGGCACTTGGGTCGCTCTGTGTATTACTTCTGTATTATGTTATTGATTTCGAGTTGACACGACACGCATTCGGTTCCATCAGTGCAAATAGCGAAGATTTAGTATTTCAATTGCAAGTCATCCTTTCATAATTTTAATGTTTTCATTATCATATCATATTCATTATCATTAACATATTACAATGAAGATAAATTACTTAAACTTTGGTTACATCTTCATTCAACGTACTTCGCATTTCATAACCTTAATTCTCAAAATAACTTATCCTAATATGACTCTAACCCTTATAAAATTAAACACACTGAAAACTTTATCATTAAATATTTTAAATTCATGAACAAAATCGTTGAAAAATTCCACTGATCAAACCGAGTTCTTTTTCATTAGACACGTTACCTTAAAATTAAATAAAATTTGTCGTAAACTAAAAGTAAAAAAAGCCAGAAACCACATGAACTAAAAAGTAGCGTGAACTTGGCAATTGAATGGAATGGTCCGTTGGGATTTTTGCCAGGTGACGAGGTGATCGAGTGGAACGGGATACCCCTCCAGGGCAAGAGCTATCAGGAAGTATCGGACATCATCGCGCAATCGAAACAAGAGCCGCAGGTCCAGCTGATTATTTCGCGGAACATGTACTCGTCGACGACGACCCACGGCGGACCGGCCTCGATGACGGCTACGACGACACCCATCTCGTCGCGGCGCTTCGCGAACCAAACGCAGTGGCGGAAGAACGAATCGATACCGCCGACTCCGCTGCAGCTACATCACAAAGGTGAATACACGTAACGCAGTCTCCTGGCCTTAGGCCGACACGCGTTTTCGCGGCAATTTCGCACGTGAAAATGGTCGTTGACACTGCTGGGCGAAGGTTGGGATAGGACTAGTTAAGGTGATGTCGAATGGACAGAGCGCGCTTGAAATGGCAATTTCGATCCAAAAGTAGTTTCTGCCAAATTATTAGTAAAATATTCATATTTCATATAAAGTTGATAGTAGCGAAATTCTTTGATAATAGAAGACTGTTTTGAAGCATATACATTTTTTATTGAAAAGTTATTGGAATGCGAAAACAATTTGTAAAAATATGGTTTCGTGTTTAAAAAAACCGGCATTGATAGAATTTCTTTGTGATGAACATTTCACGAAATATTATTTTTTTAGGAATATTTAGCAAAAATCACTTTTAGTGAAATGGTAAATCGACACTTGCTTTGTCCATCAGTCATCACCTCAAAAAAAAGAGGGAGTAGACTGTTTTAGGGGAATGCTGGTTTGAAAGTTTTTCTCGATTTTGTTTGAGAGTTGTTGGATCAATTTCGCACGCTCGGAGCTGTTGATTGGGAAATTAGATGGCTTTATTATAGACTGGTTAACGTGCATTGAGTTTAGTAGTTCAATTTAGAGGCGAATTAATCTGTTCGGTTGAAATTTTAAGGAATCACGACGAACTGCCATAAAATTGTAGACCTTGTTTATGTTCTTTGGAAAGAATTGATTTTTGCTAAACGCACCGTGCAGTTCTGATCTGAATTGGTGAGAAAGTTAACATAATATCGAGATAAATGGAAGGTCAATCTTTGTTTCATTCTTTCTCAAACGATTATTTGTCGATTCATAAACCGCTCGGAAAACGTTGTTCCGTTTGTAAAATTCGCGGAACGCCGATGATTAAAACCGTTTCATCCGCCAAGTATCGCTAATGGATCAAAGTATTCGGCTCGCGTGCTCTTTCACGTTTCCGTTTTTCGAATGCCCCGCTTTTGAATACATCGGCTGTAAAATAAGGCTTATACATTCGCAAAACGTCCATCAGAGCAATATATTATTCAGCCTTCGATGCGCACGCGACTACGCTTACTTCGCTTACTTGGTTCATACCGAGGGTGCCGATTTGACCATGCATGTTTCTCCAAATGACAGCTTTTTTGTGTTCGCAGATGTAACTCTCACGACATATTCATGCTCTTTGCATCGAACTATCGTGCGACGAGAAATTCGGGACAGACCCCGCAATTTTTCGTGCGAACGAACGCAATCTGCACGCACGGCAATTTCAATCGGCCTTTTCCGTGAACCATTTCGCGAGCTCGACGACAGAGACGCTATTCCAAATCCCGGCGAAAGGTGTAATGCTTCATTATTTACGTTCGAATATAAAAATAATGCCACCGGTATTGATCATCAGTAAAATATATTTAAATATTTTCCGATACGGCTCTGCTATGACGCTTTGCAAGCTCGGAACATTTTCCGCGGAGTTTTATTATCTTCCGTTGCGTCGTTAATCATTTCGGAAACAGTTCGGGATTTGTTTCGGGGGAAGGCGAAATCGATAGAGTCGCTTGGAATTTTCATTTTCAAGTTAGGTTTTTTAAGAGAAATCCATTTTTGCGGTTAAATCCGTTTGTCGGCATTGAAATTTCGGGTGCAGATTGCGTCGATGTTGTCATAGTGTGGTGCTTCGTGTCCTTGGATCGTTCCATTCATACTTTCGATGGCGGCGCTTCAACTTTGGTGCAATCGTAACTATGTGTGCGTGTAAAGTCGGCACTTGTCGGCCGGTCGGACTAAGTTGAGTGGCACGATCCTTGCAGAGTCGTACGACACGAGGCGAGACAAACCGTCGGTTTTAGTGACTTCGCCGGGCGCGACGGAGCTGCAGTCGCAGGGCCGCGCGCGTCAGGCGCGCCATCTCGTGGGCAACGCGAACGTCGGCGGCCGCATCCAACTCAAGATGAGCTTCGACCCGGCGAAGCTGCAGCTGGTCGTCACGCTGATATGTGCCACTGGACTTACGCCCAGCGCCAAGGGTCAGCCCAGGAACCCTTATGCCAAATTGTACTTACTTCCTGACAGAAGGTAATTGGGGATTTGTTTTGTTCGTTGAATCGAAGAGACTTTTCTTGGGACTTTTTCGTACTGTGGCAACGATTTGAAGTATTTCGGTCTGATGAGATACGTTTTTTTTTGAAACCTGTATAAATTAATAGAATAAGTGTTTCTACATTTATTAATGTGCTAAAACATACCCTGTTATTTATACCAACTGTTCTTTTCGATATTAACTTTGTCGAATACAAGTTTTTGACTTGCCAAACAAACTAATTCATATGTTTTTATAGGTGGCATATATGTGGTATATATGTACCCTATATAAAATTTTGACATGGGAATCTTAAAACTACATATTTACATTGAGAAAAATATTCTATGAAAAATTATTAGAATGTCATTAAATGTTAACATATCATATAGGAGTCGCGACGTACCGTATCCTATTTGAACAAATTTATTATATCTTCAAAGGAGACATTACTACAATAGAACCAGCTGATATAGTAATAAATTTTACTATTTCATCTGGGAAAAATTCTTCAAAGTCATACTAATATTGTTCAGATGGGAAAGGAAACTTCGCGACTCCTAAATGATATGGTAAAATTTACACAAACCTTTTTCTCAGGGTATACAATATTTCTTCTAAAAATCTGAAAATATATAAATTCATAAAATGTAAGGCTACATTTAACTTTAAATAGATCTTTTGAGGGGTTTAAGAATTTCCGTTTGTTAACTGAATAGGATAACCCAGTTGAAAAATTCCATTAGAACTAGTCTTATTTGTAACTATTTGTATCTATTTGTATCTATGCGGTTTTGGACAGTTTTTTTCACATACTATACAGTATTTGTATATGATTTTTTATGTCTGTATGGACATATAAGTAATAACATATTCATTTTATTTGCATGTATCTGTAGCTCCTTATGAAAACGAGTCCTGATGGTTCCTATGTGGTTTTTAGCATTAGTTTTTATCCGTATCTAATGGTTTCTAATGGAATTTTTCAACTGGGAGTGTTTCATAAAACTTAAATAAAAAAGATGGAGTTCTATGAACATCTTGCACCATCTTAAAAGTATTATATTGAGCTCTTTTTTATATTATTACAGCACCATAATTAGCTACTGGAAGTCCCACCGTCAATGAAGGGTCGCGGCAGCGACCCGACGAGACAAGGTTTTTATTTAATATTTTTTTTTAATTTTTTGCAATTTTTTCAGATTTTTTCGTTTTATTTTGACTGAGATATTAAATGTTTTGTCGGGACACAACGTGACCTTATATTCCGGAATATTGGCCAACGACTATTGCTGTTATACAATTAACAGTAAAACTTCGGTTTAAAAATCACAAATTCATTTTCAGAACTACGACTAATTTCATCTAAAGATTACTCTGGTAGTCTAAAATTAATTTTGCTAATTGACCTCGGTGTCCTAGACGTAAACTTTTTTGTTCCATACAAGTTTCAAACGCAACATTGCTTTGCGAGTCACCGCAGTTCATCGGCTTGTACCTTATTTTCAGTGCAGGTTCAACAGCTCGTAAACAATGAACTTCACTGTAGAGAACAAACATTTCGAATAGTGAAGTAGGCACATTTTTTAGCGCAGGCTTCAGCAGTGACGGTATATCTTTGTCTGATCGAACAAGTGGAATGTTGGACATGTTGCTTTTTCGCACTGAAAATACAAAAATATAATTTAAAATATTATCCTAAAATTAAATTAAATTAGATTCAAGTGGAAAACTCTGCTACTTACTCGTAATGTAATCTTTTACATAAAACGATATTGCATTAAAATTATAGGTATCATATTTCCCATAATTTCGATTCACGTCCAATTCAGGTCGTTGAAAATTCGCATCAGCATAAGCTATGTCTGGATGGAATTCCACAAATGGAATTGGACTGAAAATTTGGCGTTGACTAATAGTATTCATTCGCACCTAAAATAGCAATTTATGATTATATGTGTTAATAATTATATAAATAACTATCATACGATGGTCAATAAATAGTTGAATAGCAAAACAAAAAAGTAAGATATAATACTCACTCTGTTCAAGTAATCAACGCGTAACTCCATTCCAATTTCCACAAAAAGTACCATACTCTCTGGAGAAAATTTTTTCGTAATCAAATCTGCAATTGCTACCTTTAATGCCGGTTCCATTTCAATAAAATAAATCATACTCGGCAGTCTGATTGAGAGCCACGCGACTTTCATCTGATCTTTCTTGTATTTATCGGTCAGAGAAAGTGCTAATTGTTTTATATCATAATATTCATCTTCTCTTCCTTTGGATTGAGAACCGGGATTGTAAAGTAAAACCTAAAAAATAAGAAATCAGTTTAATATATATTAACGTTTCAACATCAATATAAAAAAAAATAATACCCTAATCTGATTTAATTCTGATTTCGTTTCAAATGAAATATTCCAATATCCAAAATGTCTTAAGAATAGCTAGAAATATTCTCATAACATTTCTGGAAGATTGAAGGATATTATTGTCAATATCCCAGAAATGTACTGAGAATATTTTCAGCATAAGCAATGTCGGAATTGGAATATTTCAATGGTATAATAGAAATATTCTCAGAATTAAATCAGAATATTTTGTTATTACGATACAAACACTAACCAGTAATAAGAATGTTTTATCCTTCTTCTCCATACATGCTTCTGCATAATGTTCTACGAATTTGAATGCCTCAGCCTTATTCATGGAATTAACAACCACTACCATGTTGATTCGCGAGTTTTCTGTTACATAAGGAACAGATAAAACTTCAACCATGCCCAGAGGCTTGCAAATTTTTATCCTTTTCGTCACATCCGTTTTTGAAGGAGTTACAAAATTGATGTCCAATATGTAATCCATTCCCCTTGATGCATCAAACCTTCTGTATCCATTGATCAAGTTTTTGAACACCAATTCCTGGCCATGTTCGTGCTTCATTCTCTTAACAGCCTTGTCTAAAATGTCATCAACTTCCATCTTCCAACTTCCTTTCATTTCCGTAACAGTGGAAAAGTCGCTGTGCAAAAACACATGTGATCGATTAAAGTGGACCCATCGAAGAATATCAAATCGACCCTGCGGTGTACTTTCAGGACGATTTCCCACAGGCCAAGATGCTTTCTGATATTCCGGCGGACCCAGATGTGAGGTTTTTACAATTTCGGATCGGAGTTTGCGAATTTTCTTTTGTACTTCTGTTAACTGAACCTGAAATTTGAATGATCATGGAATTTAATTTTAAATTAATTAATGGATTTATTGAATGACTTTCATTAGGGTGGTTCAAAAAATCTTACTTTGATTTTTTTCACGGTTTTTCAACATTTAAGCTAAAAATATCCCATGAGTTATTAATGTTCACAAAATATTAGATGAAATTTTAGCTCAAAACTCAATTAAAACTATAAAAAAATCAAAGTAAAGTATTTTTTAATCTCCCTAACTTTCATACTTAAGTAGCAGTTTATGTAATTCGTACCGTCGTAAAATATGTATTAAATTTGTATATCATGGAATGGTCGTATACTGGATAGACTGATATTGACTTCCTAAACGACGTTTGGTTCTCAATTAAGTTTAACAAGTGGTTTTCAAACACAAATGTAGAATTCAATTGTGTAGAAATGTAATGCTGGTTTTGTGCATGGTTTGAGCAGGGAATTGATGATGAATGAACAATGCACCTCCCAAAGTTAATATCGTTTGAATCGGAGTAAATGTTCTTCACACACCAATCCAGGTTACTTTTCATTTTCCTGACAATGGAGTTGCTCAGTAATATTCCCGCATCTGAAAGAATCCACAAGATTAATTAGTTTTACTTAACCGAAAAAACATATTGTCAGATTATCGAAATATTCCCTTAGAAGCAATATTTAAAATGTTTCCGAGTTTTTATTGTAAAAAAATCCCATCTCTCTTTTGCATAATTTCTGGCTTGCATCTTCCCTAAAATCCAAAATCATCCAAAATCCATATACCTAACGAGCAATAACTAATGACTTCTCCAGCATTGCCCATATGGATATCCCTGCTGACACTCAATCCCTTCGTCAAATCCATCAGCCTCCTAGCATTGACATAGGTCGTGTCCTTCACAATAAAGTAGTAATCGTAATCCTCCAAGTAATTGTCAATGATGTACTTCATCGCGTGAAACACCGCCAACAAGTTCTGCGCGTCCGTAAAGCCCACGATTCCCGGCAGAGTGACGTTCGGTCTGCTGCCTTCCGGAATCGAGATAAAGTACCGCACCTTGTCCACCAGGTGCGCGATCGTCTTATTGGCCGCTACGCCGCGGCTGTGCAAGAACTCCAGGCTGGACATCACCCCCACGAACGTCTTTCCCCGGATCCCCAGTTCCGTGGAATAGTACCTCGGCCTCACGAACGACTTGGCGGACTTTTGCGCCTGTTTCGGTTTGGCGTCGACGTTGATGATCGGCTGATACTCGTCGAGGAACTGCTGTCCGCGGGAGGAAAAGGACATCGCACTGGCAACCTCCGGGTATTCGTCCATCGGCGACATGAACAGCATGCTCAAACTGAGCCCGAGACAGAGTCCGACCAGCAGGTACATGTTCATCCGACAGTGCGAGTAGACGATGTTGGATAAGGCGCTCATTGTCGTTGATTGATTTGTGGGGAAATTAGCGATAGTGCGAAGGTTTTCAGTTTTCAATTCAATTCAAGGGCAGGTATTAGCCCTTCAAAAAAATAATATAACAGTAGCTGGAATATGTTATTTAATGTAGCTCCATCTGTATTTCAGAGATGGAAATTCCGTGGAATATGAGGATGCCCCAGGGGGCTGAAACAAAAACAATATTTTTAATTATTTTTTATTATTTTTATTATTATTAATAGAAAGGAAATTGTCCAATTACAAAAATTGTGTATAATGTAGAGACAATAGAGTTCAATCATACAAGAATTTAATCTATTTGAAGTCGACAAAATTGTATATATGCAAATTTTTTGAAGTTGTGTAAAGATTGGCCTAGATTTAAGTTTTGATTGTTCACTGCTTTACACACCTGTGACAATAGAGCATTGAAATATTGGTTCTCATATTGGGAACTCATTATAACAGAAGTGGTTGAGGTGGGATATATTAGGGAGTTGGTAGTTTAGAAGAGGAAATTAGGATGAAGGAAATAGAGGAAATTAGAATAAGGAGAGTTAAAGGTAAAACTAAAATGTGGAAATTTAGAAGATTATAACAAGTACTGGTCCAGTGAATAAAAGTTTGGTTTTTTGTAAAGAGAGAAAAATTACTTAGATAATTGTATAGAGAAGTATAATGTAATAACAAAAAATGGGTTGTTTATAAGCAAGGAAAAAACATGACAGAAGTGTGTCTAAGGCCTATTATAAACTGAGACTATTTCTGGGTAGACACAAAACACTGAATAAATAGAAATATACATCACATACATGAACAAAGAAAAGACAAAATCAAAAATAAAGTTATACCCATGTATTATTCTGAAAGATAATACATACTTCAAAAATAATTTTGCATATGAAAATCAGACATTACTGAATTCTTTTGCAAAATTAAATAAAGTTAAGTACATATATCAATTCTCAGAGAAAACCAGTTCCTTAATATCTCTCAAGTAGTCTAAATCAAGTAGATATAGTTGTATCGATAATTTATCTGAGTTTAAACTAATTTTAAAACACCGGACGAAGAATGATCCAAATCTTGAACCTCCAAACAACAATTACAGATATTATCATCAAATAAGCTGTTTTTCTATAGATTTTCTATAGATACTCGAAATAAATGATAGGACGTCCCTAGTCAACTCTAACCCCTTAAATCAAGGAGGTTTAAGTACCTTCTATTTTGATTTGGCGCTCATTGTCGACTTGTCATTGATCAATTTGCAAGGAAATGATCAATATCGCGAAGGTGTCGCGACGGGACTCACTGGATGTTAGTTGACAACTGGACTCGCGAAACGTGACACGCGGCCGCTGGCACGGCTCCACGGCCAGAATGTTTACATCGGACGACAGATTTTCAAACGCTATTATCCATTTAACCTCTTCCGCGTTCTGTCTTTATTCAATCACGTTGGCAGATTGTGTTTGTAGATGGCGCCTTTCAATGCCACACTCCTGTTTCCAGGCGTTCCAGGCGATGATGTTTCTCAAAGTTTTATCTCATTCCTTTTGTTATCCGATAATATAAACAAACATCTCAATAACAGGATGAAAAGTGAACAAATTATTGTCGTGTAAAAACTATTTTTTACAGCAAAAGTTGTTTGATGAGATGTTGTAAAACCCGAAAAGTTCTCCAAGTTCGTTGCAATGGATTTTCAACGGGATGTAATTAATGTTTTCAAATAAATTAGATTTTATTTTGCGCGGCATCTTATCTGACAAGTGTCGTGTTCAAAAAATGCGCCCTTGACTGAAGTTTCACTTTACACCGCCAGACATCGCTCGAGTGGTGTTGTGTTGTTCCGGATTAGTTTTCACGCATTCCACACGGTAAACATTGTGGAGAGGTTAAGCCGTAGATGAAGGTAGATGGATATTCGTCAGTGTTGTTATACGATTCATGAGTTTACGTTGTAGAGTTGGCTCTTTAAACAACGGGAAAAGTAAACTTTTTGACAAAAGAATATCGATTGTTTAGTAATTGTTGTCGACTTGAAGAGAATTATATTTTTAATGGCTTATTCTCAACAAAACTCAAGAGGTAATAATTTGGGGTTTTTATTTTAGGTGAATGTTGTGAGAAATTGTTGTTATCGTGTTGTTTATGTTGATTGACAGAGCTCGCGAACCGAAAAATATTGGAAGAAATACAGCTGAAAAAGCAGATGCTTTTGAAGCAGGGAGTTGCTCCGTCACTTTCATCAACTCCTGCCAGTTCAAATGTGGTAAGTAAAGTTGGAATAATTTATCCCCCTCAAAAACAATTACATTGTAAAGGTTACGCCAAGATTGTGCAATGATCTTACTTGCCTCAAAAAACGTT